>PVIR01001572.1:38887-120141 GCA_004026965.1 Petromus typicus | reverse complement strand
GACAGTTGGGAGATCAGGAGGACATGACTGTTAGGAAGGCTGCCATGGCTTCCTTCTATGTGCGGGACACGAGAGTCAAAGGAACTAGTTTAACATCATCATTTGAAGTCATCTCTTTTCGGTCCATGTTTGTCAGATCTTGATGGAGTTACTTTAAAAGAAATTCTGTGGTTCAAATGTGCCAGTAAGTGAAATTTTAGGTACGCACCAGGGGAAAGCATTTAAATCTTGTTTTCTTTGCCCTTGGGTGTATCTTCTTTCATCTCAAAAATATCTGACAATAAAATATTAGTGGGTGAAAATTAGTGCCTGAGATCAGCTTTGTAGTTCTTCACTCTGTGTGAAGGCTTTTGATTTGAATGTGACTTAAAATAACTTCATTCAAGAGGAACATGAAAAATATTTGAGATCCTACATCTTCTTTACTATCCCAACTTCTACTACTTCTATCAGTTTTTGAGGCATTCCCCTATAAGTTCCTAAAAGTTAACTGGAATAACCAGTTTATTTTCACTTCTGCCCACCTCTTCTGGTCTTTACTGATCTCTGAAGAGCCTTGTACAATTTAGAAAGCATTCAGTCCAGGGTTTTTATGTGACATGAAAATATACTTTAGTATTATCTCCACCCTCTGAATGAGGAAAGTGAAGCTACAAAGTTTAGACAAGTGAATTCAACAGGGTTTTCAAGCAATAAAGGAACCAAACAGGTCTCCATGCCCCATCTCCAGACAAACACACCAACTTTTTCAACATGTGCTTATTTTGGGGCTAAAAGAGGGGACAAGAAAGTGACAGGGCACAAGATCACTGCATTTTCTCAGGAAAGAACCAAGAGCCTGATCACTGAGCTCCGAAGACAGAAATCACAACACGGAGTGACGCGCACTGCCACACAGCTGAAGCTGCAGGGCCTGCTTGGCGCTGGATCTAGGGGCAAAACAGCCATGGAGAAAAGGGGTCTTGAGAGTCACCAGGAAGCCTGGGCTGAAAGGTAGAGGGTGAGGAGTTTTCTCCATGGGCAAAGGAAAAATCTGGGCAAACACATGTAGTGGAGCCCGTTTATTTAGGCTGGAAGAGGTAAAGTTTTTCTGCACTTTTGAACTGTTTTCCCAAGGCCTGCCTCTCCCTCCCACGCAAGAAGCAAACACAGAGACAGGCTCTTCGAAGGGGCGCAGAGACTCAGCTCAGAGTGAGCTGGGAAGGAGGGTGTGGGGCTGGACAAAGGGGAGGGTGAGGGGCCCAATGGGGCCGTGGGGGCCACTCAAGAGATACTCACACAGGAAGCAGAAGCTAGGAGAATAGGAAGGGGAAGAGGTGGCCCAGAAAGAGCCAGAAAGGAGAGGAGAAAGCAGGGGAAGGAATAGGGGAAAACCTTTCTCCAAAATAGACAGAAGGCAGAGCCTGAATAGTCTGAGAAGAACCAGCAACTTGCTCCCAATTAATGATGTTCAGAAAGCAACAGTTTCCATCCATCTCAAAAGGAAATTCACTCCCCATTTTCTTATTTATTTATACATTACATAAATACATTTTTAAACCAAAAAAGGACGTCTTTCCAATGGGAAAAAGGCTTGCTTGAGATGAAAGCCAGTCTTCAAAAACCCCTCAGAGGAAGCTCAAACCCCACATGTCTTGGTGCTGCAGAAAGAAAAACAAAGTGGACATTCTTACTGAGTTCTAAGGCTTTTTTATGCAGATGTGTTTTTCTTTTAATAAATAAATCTGGACAGAAAGGAAAATGCATACTCACACACATTCACACAGGGTGACTGTCGGGTTTTCGACCCAGGGAAACAAAACAAAAAATAAAATATCTAAGTCCATTTTTTCCCTGGAGAAGAGACAGACATTCTCCATATGCCAGCCATGGCACTGAACCAACAGCCAGCCCTGCCCACACTTCCCACCTGACTAAGGGATGAGTTATCATCAGTGGACAAGGGCAGAAGCACGGAAAACACACCATGCTCCCCAGGTGTCACATAAGAAGGTCTCACATAAGGCCTTCAGTTGCTCCTCCCCTGGGATTCAATTCCACTTAAAAATCACGATAATTTTCCAAAGGGAGCATACAACCTGAGCACAGTGGCATGCACCTGTAATCCCAGCAGTCTAAGCGGGAAGACTGCATATTCAAGCCTTGCCTGGGAAATTTAGCAAAATGCTGCCTCAAAATAAAAATAAAAAGAGGATGTGGGTGTATCTCACAGCAAGGCCCCAGGCTCAGTCTTCAGTATGCAAAAAAAAAAAAAAAAAAAAAAAAAATCAACTATTGAATTGAAGATCTATCTTCTCAGGTATCCTATCCATCAACCCTGTTGGCTAGAGCCAGGCAGCACAAATTTAATCTGTCTCCATCTTAACACCTTTTCAAATGTTTAGTCATCTCCTGTTTAACTCCTCTGTCCAGTTCCTTCAACAAGTCATGGTGGCATAAGTTTCGTACCTGTGCCCCCATCCTGCTATCTACAGAAAATCTGTGTATGTCTGGGATCCTGAAGAGCATCATCAACGTCCACAGGCACATGGCATACTTCTCAGGAGTCAAATGAGATCAACAGGATGGTCATCTTACCAGTTACTGGTTGGTGAAGACCAGAACAACCCTAACCAGCACACTGCAAACCTCTACACCTTTCTCTACACAGACAGAGATCACGGTGGTTCTGTACCTATTGATTGGGTTTTATTAGCTCCAAACTAAGGCTGTACATGTAACCGTATTACTCTTCACCTCTCTTATGTTGATCATGTTTCCATGTGTAATCGTTTTTATATTATGAGTCCATCCTCATCCTACTTGCTGTCCATCTCAGCTTTGAACCACCTGCAGCTTATGAAGCATGCTCTCTGCATCTCTGTTCTGACACTGGTAAAAATGCTGAAAAGACAATGACCAAGCACTGAGCTCTATCACATGACACCAGGGGCTGCATATCATTCTGACACTGACACATTAATCAAGACCCTTGGCTACAGGTGTTCAACCAGTTACAAATCCTCCTGACTCTATTAACATCACATCTATCTTTGTCTTGACCACAAATATCACATAGAAAAACTTAGAAAAAAGCACCCCTGGAATCAAAATGCAAGGCCAGTATTGAGGTGATCTACTTTGTGGAACTGGTTCTCCCCTCAATTTTCTCCCTCAGCACCCAATGAGTGCAAAAGCAGCAGATAGAGATGGCTGTATTGAGATTCAGACTTTGGCACAATAAGACAGAGAAAGAAAGGGAGAAAACGAGGGGGGAGCAGGAGGCAAGAGAGCATGCAGTAGCAGGAGCAGCAGCAGCAGCAGCAGCACAGAAATGCTTTGCTTCCAGAAACAATGGGCAGTTAGTGAACAATGCTACAGACAAAGTCTTGGTCTATTTATATCTGCCACTGTGAGTCCCAGACAGGAGGAACTGGAAGTCTGCCTCGTACGCAGAGCTCCAACTGGACTCGGGCTGGAAGGAAGATGAGGTCACCAAGAATGCTGCCTGCTTAGGAATGGCTTCCTTTGTGCTCAAATAGTTCCTTCTTAGCCCAATGATCTCTTTAGCCAAGTGAAGAAGTTTGCTACTTCTGAAATGCAGCCACAGCTGAGATGGGAGATTAGAAAGGTAACTGCTGCTCTGCCCAGTTCAAAACAATTAAGGTGCCTCCCACAGATTACAGGCAGATGGGGAGGCCTCAGACAAACCACCCAGTCCGTGGGGCTCACCAGGGTTACCAAGTCTTACAATTACGCCCACTTAGGAGCCCTGAAAAAAGAGCTTTTCCAAACGGGAAAAATCCCTCTTCGCATCTTTGGGGCTGCATAATGGAACCAAAAGCTGCAGTCACATACAGGGATATCTCACCTTTCTTTTTTGATGCTTTCTCAAGTTTCTGGAATTTCATCTTTTGTTCTAATATGATTTTGGTGTGATCATCAGTTTTAATTCTTCCTAACTGTATCACTTACATTCTTAGTCCTCCCACAGGCTTATGGAAAAGGCCCACCAGTGGTCAGACCAGCCTGTGGCAGACACCAAACAGAGGCCTGGAGCAAGGAGGAATGGGGAAAGGAGGAGCCTGGGACCTTGCAGGCAGGCACTGGCACTGCCTTGGTCCCGAATGTCACTCCAGCTCAGCATGAACAGGCCACCAAAAGTCAGCAATGCACCTCTGGGTCCAGAATGGCCACACAGCTGTAAGAATCCTGCAGGCAAAGCTGCACTGTCCCAAAGGCAAGAAATGCAGAGCTGTGTGCAGAGATCCCCTCAGAATGACTGGCTTCAGCTTTCCACTCAGACCTCAGGAATTCCTGCCCCTGGCTTCCTTCCTTGTTCCTGAAAAACCAACACTCAAGTAGGAAGAAAGGAACCTAAATAAGATCACATCCTCCTTTTCATTTAAATAGCTCAGCATATCTCAAAATGAGTATCCCAACTATTGTCACAGCATGGGGAAGAAACTACTGGCAAGTACTTAAATATTGTATTATTTATGTTTAAGCACAGAGCAGATAAGGGCTGGATACTGCTGGGCCCATGGACCCAAGCAATGGTTAAAAGGGATGTACTGCATTATCCAACTCTTCAGTGACTTCACAAGTGCATGCACAACTACGAAGTTCAGGGTTGAGAACATCTGAAGGGTGCTCTAGTAAACCTGCTCTAATAAACCAAGATAGCTGAGATAGTATGGACAAGACCCAAACAAGTATGCTTTCCAGTCCATCTTTCATTCTATGCTGGGGCCAGAGATAGAAACCCAAACGGAGCATCTAACCACCTCATAGACACCAGCCAGTGAAGATCTAAGCAGGTATGTGGCCCTCCCAACCTGGTCCAGCATTTCATTCAAACACTGCTTCTTCCACTCTGCTCCACCTCTACTCCCTTTGGCTACACGTTCTCTTTTGCTACAAGCCCTGCTGACTCACCCCCATTCGATTCAAGAGAGCCACATGGGAGCCACATGTTAGGAATAAAAAGGCAGAAAGACACACATTCCTACCCCAAAGCAAGGCTGACATCAGAGGAGATGCAAAAGTTCCCTCCTAGAGCATGTTTGGTAAGCACATGAGACAGCCCGCCCTCCCCTCAGCCTATCCCGGTCCTCAGAATGGCCCGCATACCTCCACAGTGCACCAAAACTCAGTGGTGCTGCCCAGTCGAGAACGTCTGCAGTTTCAGTCTCAGACTTTGCCATGTTCAGTAACTCACGGAATAAAGATCTCGCTAAGTTCTGTTAACCCTGAAGGTGTGTCTCTAATGTACCAGAAATCCTATTGCTTTAGACATTTAGGCAGTAATTTCAAAGTCTCAGCTGACAATCCTGAGCAGCTAAGGAGGTACTTAGGCCTCAAAGAGGTAAGCTTTGAAAGGACTCGGTCACTCTCCCTAAACCAGTAGGCTAGTCCCTGGTTTGTGCAGACCTACCTAATCTGTAATTCCTGCTCCTCTCTCTCTTCAGTGTTGGCCTGTGCTATGGCTTAGAGTAATAACTAATCAACTCCCATCTCTACTCCTTGTCCCTGCCTTCACTCTGTCTGCGTGATGCACAAAACCTTATCTGCAGCCAGAAAGCAGAAGAGAAGAATTTACAGAATTTGCTATAAAAGTTTAACAACTCCTTGGAGGGAAGTTCTCCCTCCTGGCAACCAGACATAATCTTAGATGAATGAACAGGACACTTCCCGTAGCAAGAAGGAGGAGCTAAGCTTTCCTCACTGGTCAGGGGTCTGACACTTCCTGGAGCATGGAACTGAGAAGGAACTTCAGATGTCATCTACTTCCAACTGTTTTTCTTTCACTGACGGGGAAATGAAGCTCTGAGAGGTGACAGTGACTTGCCTATGGTCACATGGTTACTATTTCTAGACTTCTCTGACTCCCTGTTTAGTATTTTTTTTCTTCTCCACCCCTGCTGTTTTTCTTACCACCATGGACTGGGAGAGGCAGGGTCCCTCCGAGTCTTCACTAATAACAAGCTCTAGTTCATCGCTCTGGACATATACTACTCCTTCCCAGTACTTAAGAACCACACAGCCACCCCATCTAAAGATCCAACAAACAGAAAAGGACTGTATGGATCCACAATGCTATCTGCTCCCATCACAGGGTACAAATCTTGAGTAACAAATGTCCAGCTCTCCTGTGGAAAAGTTTCCTTCGAACAGATTCCTGTTATACAGCAAGTGGGACAACCAACTGCAACAACGGGACATTACAGTGTACCTCAGCTCTGAAATTTGAGCGCACTGTTCTAGTCGATCCAGAAAAGAATGGAATCAGCAGTGAACTGCAGAGATCTGTGGACCTTTCTCTAAAAACCACTGACAGGAAAAATAGAGTCCTCCTGTCACCTGGAGGGTCTAAACTCTACCACTCCTGCAGCACTGATGTCCCCCTACAGGGTAACCAGACACAGGGGCAGAGTTGAGGGGACTCAACAAATCTCAGTGACAAAGTCAGGATACAAAATAAGAAGCAAGGATCTGGAAGTAAAACTTTTGCTTCTAATCAAGGAAACTGTCTAACCCAAAAAGGCCCAACAGCCTGAAGCAAGCAAGAGGCTCCACTTCGAAATGCAAATGCTTTTAGAGTACAGGGCCCAAGGCTTCCAGGCAAGCTACACCTCACAGTGCCCTTTGTTGCCAGCAGTTTCTTTCTCTCCTTTCATAGTGGGTCTTCTAATGGCCTCAAAGCCCAGGACTTCTGCGCTCGGAGGATCCCACTGCTGCCCCACAGTCTCGCCCACACAGGCCCGCTGCAGACAGCCTGGGCGCCCTCTCTCAAGAGCAGCCCTGGAGGCTGACTTGTCGCCAGGCAGACCCAGTCTCCAGATCAATGGGCAAGACAGACCAATAGGTGGAGAGGAGAAAAGAAGTGATCAATGCAAAAAGGGAGGTGGCAAGAGCCACTCCGCATCTGCCTGGATGCACAGCCCTCATCCGCTGGTAATAAATGGCTCATCAGGAAGCCATTAGGAAACTGCAGCCCACAGCCCAGGCTCTCCGGACTGAACTGTCTGCTAGCAGCTGGTGAAAGCCCTCATTATCTCCGCCCAGACTACACTGGCTCCCTCCACAGTGGAGCTGAGCCTACGCCCTGAGGGAGGAGGGCAGCCAGGTCCTGGAGGCCAGAGAGCCAGATCCCCCACTGTGGGCTCTGAGCTTTCTGTGCAGGATCCGAGGGCTTCCTTAGGGGTGACGAAAATATTCTGCAGTTAGATATTGGCCACAGTCACCCAATCCCTCGAGTTCCCTAGCCAAAGATGGTCCAGAAGTGGCTACCTCAGTACTCATCTGAAGTGACAGTTGCATTTTTCTATTTATAAGACTCTCAAGGAAAAGACATATCCATTGGAGTCCAGCTCTTGGCCCCAGTTGAACTGAACTGTATGTACATTTTAAACAGTGCATTTTCTTCTCTGGATTTTATCTTAATGTTTAAAAAATAAATTTCAAAAGACAGAGAGAGAGTGGCACACTGACCACCTGAGCAAGAGGAATGCCTGCGTATGACTGAGCCAGGACCTTTCACTGGGAGGGTCACTGCAGGTGAGAAAAACAAACACCGCCCGCATACTCAAGGGACAGCTACACGCTGCCACCTGGAGAGGGACACTAGGGTGATAACTCACATACAAGGTTTGCAAGGGAGAGAGATGCAGAGCAGGGTCCCAGAGGCTGTGAGGGAGGCCAGTTAGAAAGAGTCTGCAGTTTTGCTGGTGTAGGGCAGTCAGGGTGACAAGGAAGATGCCAATAAGGGATGGGTGGCCTTATGGAGAGGGGCAGACGGGGAGAGGCCAAGGGCTCCCACCCACTCTGCCACATGGAACGCCTTGAGGCTGCAGCCAGGCCATGTGCACAGAGCTGTCGGGGGAGCGGCTGGGCGAGGTCCACATCCAGGCACCTGGTGTCTGCATCTTCTGGAACTATTTATGTGGAGGAGTCAGAGGAAAGGCCACAGACTCCAAGGACATACAAAATCCCTCAAGTTCTCTAGCCCAAAGACAACGCAGTGGTGGCTTCCCCCAGCACTCAAAGTAATGCCAGCAGTTTTTACATTTATGAGACCAGGGAGGGAGTATTGTTAGATTCCCCAGCTTTAACTCCTGGCTACAGGCTTCTTCACAACCCCGAAGTGCTAGGAGGCAGGGCAAGAAGAACAAGGAACCCCTGAGGCCAACTAAGCTGGGAGGGAGGGGAGTCACTGGCCAGGAACTGAGGGAGGCAGGCACAGTCACAACAGGATGACGGCAAGGGATCTTTTTGGGAAATTCTTTTCCTGGAGGGATCTGAGCTGTCCCCCGGAATGCCCCATCATGGCTCTGATTGGCTGGCCGGCCCTGACTCAGATTTGAGCAGTGCCTCACCCTCAGATGAGTAAATAAAGGGAGGGGACAGATGAGGAGGAAGGAGGCACGGGAACTGGAAGCGAGCAAGTGCTCACTCTGGTTCAGAGAACAGAGATCAAATTCGGAGAGCTATGAGTGCCTGCGTGTGTACGCATGCGTGCGCACATGTGTGTGCACGTGCATGTGTATAAATTCAAGACACAATTCTCTGAGCCTTACACACCAGTCTGGCTGATACCAGTCCTGCCTTGGTGGCCAGGCTCATTGATACTTCTTTACAATACACTGACTCACTGGATTAGCAAGTGCAGTGACACATGCTGGCACACAGCTGTTTAAAGACACACGATCCCCTTTTCTAGAGGTCAGATCAACCACTGCAGTCAGCACCTTGCAAACTCTTAGAGGTATTTGGTTCCTATAAATATTGAAAGTGAAAAGCACTTTATGGAAACTGCGGGAACCAGGATAGAGCAGGAGGAGGGAGAGGCCCTCGAATAAAGAAAGGGCAACTGTTTTTTGGTGGGGATTTTTTTCCATATCTTCAGGAAACTACCAAAGTGATTCATTGACCTGGGCCTTCCCAGGCACTTTTGCCTGGCTCAGAAAGTGGCACCTGAGAGACAGGAGGGCTAACCTGCCTCATAGATCGTAGTTTTCCTAGGTCACCTGCCAGAAAAGAAAGGATTCTGAGACAAAGGCAAGTATTTACTAGTCAAACTAATTTTGGATTCTGATAACATATCCAAGAAACTGCTTTGTTGAAATGGCAAAGGGAATCCCAGAAAACAATGCTTTAGATTTCAGTCTGACCCAAGCTGAACTCAAGAATATTCAACATGCGTGAGAGAGACTGGAAAATAGTCACTGGCCACAGGGACTGCTCCGGCCCCCTTGGTTATGGGGGTGTCGAGTGGAAAATTTTCTGTAACCAGGTTACCACTAACCACAGCTCTAACAACCACCGAAGTAAGAACAGCGTCAGCAGCAATGCATATTTGTGTAGAATTTGGTGGCCTGAAAGATAACGATAATACTCTTGATTGATAATACCCTTGATTGCAACCCTGTGGAAGCAAAAAAGGATTCTACAAGAATTATCTCTAATCCCAGCCAGAGCCCTGAAAGCTCTTTATTACTGTCTCCATTGTAAGGATCAGAAAAGCAAGGTTTAGGGGTGTTAAATACTTTGCCTAAGGACAAATTAGTGAGCAGCAAGCCTGAAGTCAAATCCAGGCCATTTTACCTGCCTCAGTGAGGAATATTATTACAGCCAACCTCATAAAAATGAGATTGCATCATTCAGAACAAAAGGATTATTTATATGGAAAAACTCAAAAAATTTTCACTTAGAAGTCTTGTCTACCAAATGGGAAAAAGAGAATTTATCTAAGACTATAATAAAAAGAAAAAAACAATGTACCACAAAGAAATCCACTAGACAAATAAATGTAAGAACCAATACCAACTAATGAATGAGGAGAATTACATTTAAACTCTTTGGAACAGGATTTTGAAGAAGTAACAAATAGTGTGACTAGCTCATGCAGTTGTTCTAGAGTGTATCTTGTACCAGCTTTCAGAAATTCAAAATATTACTTCCCTGCAATTGGCTGGTGTAAAAGCACTGAAAATATTATTATTATTTATTTTTTACAAAGTAAGGCAGCTGAGGATAACTAGAGTTTTGCCCACTTCTGCACATGCAGACTGCCTGCACCCCACTGGTAATCAGGACCTCACTAGTGAGCTAGAATCCTAGAGACCAGGCCAGGGCAGCCAGGATCCAATCTCATTAACCTCTCATTCGCTGTTTACTTCAACCAGCACCAGAAGCCCCTGGAGGCTCAGAGGCGAGCCTGAAAATTTAAACTCTTTGGTTCCATCAGCTCATCCATTACAAGAATAGGAGCAAGAACACAAAAAAGCCATGAAGAGTTCCCTCAAGAGGAGCCTTCAGAAATTCAGAGATTTTATTCATAAAAACTCTCCAACTAATACAGAGGTTAACTCCGGGTCCACCACGTAAATGTTGATTCACTCCATGTGTATGTTTATTTTTCTACAAACGTTCCTGTTCTATCAGATGGTCTGAAGGCCTAGACTTGTGTATGTGAAGGACCCCTCCCTGGAAAATTCTCAAGCATGGGTGGAGCTCTCACTTCAAGCCTTGATTTCCCAATCTGGAAAGTAGGGGCCAGAAACCAAATCTGGATGCAAGTTTAGTGAGTTTATAGCCACCTTAGTTTGTCCATCTTGGATTTAAAAATGCAAGTGAATTGTTTTGGTGTTGGCATTGCCTTCTCCTATACATTTCAATGGTAAATATTTATGAGGAATGGAGTGCTTTCTTAGTAGCCCTGAGAGTACTGGGAAGCTGACGAGAGAACATACACAGCGGAGTGTGCTGGGACCCAAGGCCTTTACACAAATGCTGACAAGGTTTCCTCTCCAAATGCATCCTGAGTGAGCAGGACTGTATAGTTAGCAAAGATCTCGGCACACATCTATGACTTCGAAACTCTACAACACTGGGAAAATTATCTATACTTTTCGGAGATTCAACTTCTTATTTTAAAAATATGATTACTTCAAGGGCCAGGGATATAACTCAGTGCCACCATGCCTGCCTGGCAAGTCCAAGGTCCTGAGTTCAATCCCCAGGATAGCAGAAAAACAAAACAAACAAACAAACAAAAAACAAGCCAGAAAATATGATTACTTCTGCAAAACACTTCTCAAAGTACCAGGTTCATGGCAGGTACTGTATAAATATCAGCTCTTTATTCCCCATACCGGAAACACAGCTATGTATAGAGATGGAAAACAAGCAACTAGCAGTTGCAAAGAACATTTGATTTCCATTAGGAGACAAGGAAGGTCTACAATTGAACTCTTGATCTATGTGAAATCAAGGATGCATTTCCTGTACACACATACTTGACTCACCCTTGGGAAGTCCATCTGTACTTTGTACCACACTCTGTATCATATCTCCCTCTAATGTAATAACAGTCCTTGCATCACCAATGACTCCGGAGCACTTTCTAAATGTGAACAAACCTATTCACTCTCTCACTTTCTCCCTAAGAAAAGCAGCTCCCTCCTTCAAGTGAGTAATTTCCCTTGGGAAGAATTAGAAGATACTGCAGAGAAGACGTGACAATCATCTGGTAGTGTGTAGTGAAAACACAGGTATTTGGACTCTTAAAGCCAGGAAAGAAGAAAATGACTTGTTGACTGTGTAGAAAGTATTCACCCAAGAATAATAGGAAAATAGGACAAAGGACCCCAAACTAGTCAAAAGTGTCTGACTTTCAGAAGTCCTGAACCCCAGGACAAGGAAGTGACTCTTGCGGCCACACTAGAATTTACTTTAAGAGTTCACAAACTGTCCAAGCAGGGATCAAGTAAGTGAGTGCTCAGACTAAAGCTGACCAACTCAAACTCTTCTCGCCCCGTCTGCTACAGTCAAGCATACCACCTCCTACTTCCCATGCCCACCTCCTCTCAACCAGGAATCCAGAGGCACAGGAGGGTACTGCTGGCTACTCAAGACTTCCACCCATTCCCAGGGAAACAGTGGCACACACCAAGGAACTGTCCTTAGGCAGATAGCCTGTCTGTCGCTGGGCCCAGGATGCTCTGCTCCCAGCATGACTAAAGCAAGGCAGGGGTGGAGATGACTCTGCCTTCACTGCTAAAAGCAGCACATTGTGTTAGGATGATAATCTGATTCTAACCTGGCTAAATTCGGTGTGTGTGTGCGCATGTGCGGGCGTGCATGCCTGCGTGTGTATACAGATGGGGTGGGGTGAAGACAATACCACACAAATGCCCTCTGTTCCAAATGGAAACTGGTGAGGAGAAGAATCACTTTATCTAAGAATCTTATACACTTCTCAGACATAGTTCCCTCCCTGACATACATTGTGATAGTCAAAGGTTTCTCATGTTTGTTTTGGTTTTTTCCTAAAGCACTCCTTCGGATACCTGAAGTCCCTGCTACTCATTAATATAGATCTTGTTTACTAAATGGAATAAACTGAGGCACAAACGACAAAATCAAGCTTATGGTTCAAGGCTGGGAAAAATGGATTTGGTAGGAATTCTTCTCAAATCTCATTTGATTAAAAGATAAATATGTATTTCCTAAAGTTTAAGGTCAACTTTTCCTAAAAGGAAACTACATATTTGTCCAGTAGCCTGAGTGCTAACTCACATCTCTTTTTACTTTCTGAGAAGGAATGAACTTGCTGTCCTACTAAGTATGGCTGGTAGCTGAGTGCGACATTTGCTGACCCTGTGTCAGAAGGGCCAGTGCCACCTGCTCAAAGCTCACAATGAGCTAACTGTGAGAAACTCCTTCAGTAGGTATAAAATATCCAGATACAAAGTACCTCCATCCAGCAAAAAGAAGACATGCCTTGTTAATGACCATTTCGTGTTAATGGACATTATTATCACTATTATTTCACTGTGAAGGTTGTAGATATCTTCAAACCAGAGAAATGTTTAATATCAGTGTAGTGAATTCCAACTTCCTGCTCCCACTTGGCTAGGTAACTTTGGGAGAGGAATTTGGCATCCCTGCTGTGTGCCTCCCTTACTGGTGGAAAGTTAGTAATTCAAAGGATGATTCTGAGCCCAAACAGGGTAAAATCACATGTCACTCTGCACAAGACATACATTAAGACATATTGGTAAATAGTATATATCACAGACCCTGCTATTCCTCCCAAAAAACTCCTCTACTTAGCAGCTTTGAGACTCGGGCAAGTTGTTTAACTTCTTTTGCTCATCTGTGAGATGGGAACAGAGCTGCCCTCTTAAGGGATTACAGTACAATAAGGAGGTTCTTGGCAAAAGGCTAGAATCCAACAATGAACAGAAAATAAACAAAACATAGCAAAAATAGAATAAATGAGTGGAAGTGAGAAACGGTTGAGAAAGGCCAGCTCACAAACGCTGCTAATCCATCAATGATAATTTTCCTTGGTTTTGTTCTCACCCGCCCCCAAACTACCATGTTCAATTTATGCCTTTGCTTTCAAAAAAAGAGGTAACCATGGCAGATCTTGCTCAAAATACAGAAAAAACATCAATAAAATGAGATTTCAGATAACAGCTGTGCACAGGCAACACTTCTACCACCGCAGAAGCAGCCTTTGAAAAGCAAGGTAGCCTGTGCTCACCACACCCAACACACAGTTGTAGCTTCCGGGGTGGCTGGGGAAGCCGAGGCAGGTGGTATCTTGTCTACCCCAACTCCGCTGGGTGGCCTGGGCCTGCAAAGGGTCAGCTGGCTGCTGCCCAGACACCACACTGTGAACAGCCTGGCATGCAGGTACGGGCCCTTCCCTCTGTGCAAACAGCAGCGCGGGCCTTGACTCACTGGCCTTGTCGGGAAGAGGCACTGGGTGGCTATAGCACACGCATTCCTGCTGCAGGAGCGGACTGTTTCTCAAGGGCAGAGCCACAAGAAGAGGTGCTGAGATGTAACAAGGTCATTCCTCAGGCCACTTGAACTGCCCTGAGGATGCAGTGCACTGGCTGCTGCATGGACTGGCCCCCCCAGCCTGCATTCCTTCCTCCAGCCCAGACTCCACCAGGGAGCTACCTACCATGGCCACTGTGACAAAGGTCCACGAAGGAGATCACAAGGGAGGTTCCAGAGGAAGGTGTGACTCTTACTCCATTGTCACCCAGGCACTGTGCCTCAGTTTCCTCAGCAGTGAACAAAACTTGCATCATTTCCTAACATTTCATTCTAGGGAAGTTGCCCTTCTCAGAAGTGTCCCAAATCCTTCTAATTCTCTTGTTTTTGAGATAACATAGAGGCTCTTAAATGATGCTTATGCTTTGAGTTATTTTAAATGTTATAAAAAATCAGAAAATTTCATTGTTAGGAGAAATCTTACAGGTTGTCTCTCCTTAATTTATTTGCCTAATAAAAAAACTGAAGATAAACAATGAATTAAATAATTTGCCAGAGCTTATACAACTCTATAGTCAATGACAGGGCCACAAAATACATTTATTTTACACACAGTGTTTATTTGTATAACGCCAATAGAACTACCTTACTTATGATTCCTCATTGCACTCTGGGCACTTGATTAGTATTCAGAGGCTATAAAACAACTCATGAATAATGTATGGAATTAAATTTTAGGTAAAGGCTAATCATACAAGAAAAATGTGTAAGTGTGACAAGTATAAAGTCAGTCATGTTAAACTTTTCCACTCAAAATTCTTTAGGATGACTTTTTGGGGAGATTTTTTTTTTTTGAGACAGGGTCTCACTTTGTAGTTCAGGCTGGCCCTGAGCTCAGCCTCCAACTCACATCACAGCAATTCTTCTGCCTCTGCCTCCCTAATGCTGGGATTACAGGCGTGAGCCACCACGCCTGACACTGTGCTATCTGGTAGTGATTGCTGCTGGGCGTGAGTCTCCATACTCAGTATTGTATGTGGTTACTGGGGAATCGAACCCAGGACCTTGAGCTTGCAAGACAGGCACCAGAACCACTGAGCTAACTCCACGGCCCCTGGGGTGATATTTTAAACACAATCTCAACAAACACATTCTCATTTGAACATGAATGATAATAAGACATTAGCCCAGCACAGAATTTTTTTTCCCTTTGTTGAGTTTACAGGTACATTTTAGATATACATTATGATCATATTCAATGTTGAGAATTTGTACCTGTACATGATGGATCTTGCCTAGTGCAGAATTATAACTGCACAGAAATACTACTTAAGAACAGATACAGTACTGGTGCCTAATGGGAGTTCCTGAAGATTTCATGAACTCTGTGTCTACTCTACACAGCTATAGAAATGTCACAGAAAAACTCATTAATCAGTGCAATGAAGGAGTTAATGATAATTTTAAAAATAAAAAACATCTATCTGCAAATATTTTTAAAGTTTAAGAGACACCCTGGCCTGACCTAGCTTATTTTCCATTTGTACCTTGAAAATATATACCTGATTGATTCTGTCATGTTCTCTGAGGTTTAACGCTTATTCTGATAAACTGATAAAGAGTTTTAACAACTAACAGTATGAGTGGGAGGGAAAGTAATGCAAAAGGAAAAAAAAAAAAAACCACCTCTCTCATAAGACCCATTCAATAACACAGCTGTATCATTATAATCCTGAGGCTTTCAAAGCAAAAATTGTCCTGAAATTCCATGTGCTGTCTCTTCAGTCCTAGCCTCACCCCTCTCTCTTTCTCTCTCTGTCTCATTCTAAATTTGTAGCACTCTTCTCATGGTTTCTCATGGTATTTTCTATATCGAAAATACTGCTTTCTGACAAGCCTCTTTTGAGTGCTTCAGAAATGTGTACGTCCTCCACAAAGCTGGCCCATGAAACTATGCTAGTCCTAAAACTACTGGAGGAGAGAACCCAACCAGTAGAGAAAATATAAGCAGCCACTGCCCCACAGTGGGGGAAGTCAAAACACTGTGGCCAAGGGTATATGGTGACAGGAAGCTGTTACACACTAAGGGGACCCAGAGGAAGATGTGATTTTTTTTTTTTTAGGGGTTTTTTCTGAGACAGGGTCTCACTTTGTAGTTCAGGCTGGCCCTGAGCTCAGCCTCAAACTCATCACAGCAATCCTCCTGCCTCTGCCTCCCGAGTGCTGGGATTACAGGCGTGAGCCACCACACCCAGCACTGTGCTGTGTAGTACTGATTGCTGCTGGGTGTGAGTCTCCACACCCAATACTGTATGTGGTTACTGGAGGATCAAACCCGAGCCCTTGTGCTTGCAAGTCAGGCTCCAAAACCACTGTGCTAAGTCCCCGGCCCTCGAAGATGTGATTCTTCGTCTTGTGTCCCCTGAGATTGGCCCAGTGTCCCCCAAACACTAGTCCTCCTGTGTTATTAGTCAATGAAACCTCCTGGAACACAGGGAAGATGCTGTCTGACTTACTCTTACTAGCAGCACACCCATAAGTGCTTCAGAGTATTCAGAAATGACTGCAGCAAGGTTGGCCACTGAGCCAGCCCAAGGTTGGATCTCCTGCTCAAATGCCACACTTGGCCCAACGGAGGACTTTTCCAAAGGTCTATGAAATATCACTTAAATTCTTTCATTTCTTTTTAATCAGTTCCTTTTGTTCTTTCATTATTTCCTTAGTTCTTTCATGCTTTCTTACTCTTTCCCTTCCTTCTCCTTTCTTTTTTTTTTGAGACAGGGTCTCACTTTGTAGTTCGAGCTGGCCCTGAGCTCAGCCTCAAACTCACATCACCCTCCTGTCTCTGCCTCTCAAGTGCTGGGATTGCAGGCGTGAGCCACCACACCCGGCACTGTGGTATGTGGTGCTGATTGCTGCTGGGCGTGAGTCTCCACACCCAGTACTGTATGTGGTTACTGGGGAATCGAACCCGGGCCCTTGCGCTTGCAAGACAAGCACTGGAACCACTGAGCTAAATCCCCAGCCCTTCTTCTCCTTTCTTTTAGCCAAAAAGAATGTTAGAATTGAACTCAACATTCCCTTCCTCTCCTCTTGAAGAAGCAAGGACTTGCTGTTTACTTTTGTTTTTATTTTCATTCATTTTAATGGTGCAAAAAAAAGAATCATTCTTATGTGCCTTTTTATCTCAACAGTAAATATTTCACCTTGGTGAAGCATTAAAGCAAAATAAAGATTTTAACTGCCTCTCTTATGAAAGGATGGCACTTCCCCCACCTCAAAAGTTCATGTTTTCACTTGCTCGCATGCGCACACACATTCTGCATGCAAAAAGTTTACAGTTCCTCCACAGAACCCTGCAAAAGCAAGTTAACGGCTGTCACAGCTACCCAAAGCTACCAAGAAGTTTCAAGTGCTTGATGTGAACTTGTTTGAAGTTGACTTTGAGTTGTTTCTCAGAAGCTGAGACATATTCTGCGTCAGAAACAAACTTACAAATATAACTCATGGTTGGGGAAAACCACACTGAACTTGAATTGCTTCAAATTCTTAATCAGGTCCTATTTGCTTACTTTGGATGGTCTATTTCTAAGATTAGCAATTAAGGTAAGATATACCAAAAAATGTAACGGTCCAAATTTAGTGTCTGTGAGGTGACTATCAGCTGGAAGAGTCCAACTTTGTCTTATTGTTCTTGTGTGATCAGCAATAGTGTTTCTTTCCACTCTCAAAGCATTTTAGTTTGTATACAAATTATATGATCTTTCTATGTATACATCTGAAACCCAATAGCCTAAAAATTGCTAATGTTACTTGAGTCAAAAAGCATCCCTGGGTCAATATTTTACAACTCAGGGACAAAAGTGCTACTAGAAAAAGACAACTGAAAAAAGTCTTATGAGCAAAAAGAAGCCACACTTGGAAGGAGAAGTGACAGCCTAGACTCTATCAGTAGCAAATGGGAAGAACCTGGGAAATATGACAGTTGGCCAAATAATAAATATTTATGATTTGTACAGCAGTATTTTGAACATATCTGTAAGCATGGCTCGCTGCCAATAGAATCCAGCCTCCAACAATCTCCACTATGTACCAATTTATTTCTGGGTGGCAATTATAAACGATGCAATTAAAAGAAATATATATTGCAGATAAGTACAACTACCCAAAGAAAAGTAATCAGAAAAGTAATCAAGTAGAAATAACCTACTGACACAGTTTGGAAAACATTCACTCCAGTTTGGAAAAAAGGCATCTTCAACCCAATTAAGAGAAGTAGCCACAGACATATGACAGGTAGAAATGACAAAACCTTAAGGAGTCTGGGCATTTTTAACCATGAATGAAGAGCAGCTTAGCAGTTATAAGCAAAGAGCAGACCTAGAACATGGCACACACAGAGGCGAATCCTATCAGACACTGTCTGAGGAGAGAACTGGGTATAAAAACAGAAGGGCTGTGTGGGTATACACAAATTCCTCTCTGTCATGATGACCTTGTGGGCTTAAGGATACTAAGTACTTTGGAAAATGTCCTCCAGTGCAATGTCAAAGAACCAAACCTTAGCAATACGGGGCCAGTGGGCCTATTTTTCCATTAGCCACACACTGTGGACGGCCAGTAGTCTACACGCAGAATCCTGGGCAGTCTTTCCTTCTTTACACCATGATAATGCCAAACAATATGCCTAAATACATGACACAAAGGCAAAAAAAACCCCAAATTTCAGGAGAAAAGAGCAAAATTTTTATTGTGTAGACAGCAAATATAACTACTCACAGCCTCTGTGCAAATAAGAATTAATTTCAGCTGCCTGAGGAAACACACTAGTTTGTCCCTTGGCATCTTCCATCATCCAAACTGGAAGCCACACAACCCAGAAGCACACTAATCCCAGAGATGGCAAAATGGGCACAATCTGCAGGTTCGGGGAAGAGCTGAGCCCAGAAGTGAACGCAACCACCCTCTGGAAGATGCTGAAAACTCAGGGACCCCGGTCCTCTGCTTTATCATCTAAGATCAGAGCTGTCAAAGTCCCGAAGCATCTTCCTAAAACAACATATCTGGATGGTCAGGCTGGAAATAACTGTTGATAAGCTGCCTGGACCACTTGAGTGACAATGAGGCCACCAGATTCAGCTCAGAGAGACTGAAAAGGATGGCAGAGAGCCCCTGTACTCCCTGGACCCCCAAAGCACCATCCAGCCCTGCATTCTCAGAAGACTCATGTTTTCATTTCCAGAGTTCCTAAGAATCACAGGGCACTTTTACTGCATGTGCCAAATGACTACACTAGCTCATCAATTTGTAAGTTTCTGAAGTGTGGCATCAGGCAAGGTATGTGTCTTTATGAATACCATTTTCTGCATCCTGAAAATGAAAAAATTATGTAGTATTTCCCACCCCAGAGTCTGTATGAGGCATATATTATGTGCTCTTTTATGGGAACATGGCTGCTACACAATCCACGTTCAATATGTGCCAGGAATATCCCAATGGTTTTGAAAGGCAGGAGTCCACCTTCAACCCAAGCACACAGGACATCACCACAGCCACAGGTTATGCATTCTGCAAATCTGAGAAACATCTGTAACTATACCACTGCTGCAGGCATTGGAGAGGTATCCTCCAGTCTTTGAAACAGAAGAAATCTCTTTTCTGAAAAGTCCTGACATATAAGAACCAGATATCAGTTTTGCCCAGATTTTGATGGAACCCAGAGAGAACTGGGCTTTGGGAAGAGGAGCACTGGCTGCTTTGTGTTCCTACAGGGTGATCTGGCTTCTTTAAAGGGGGAAAAAAAAAAGTTACTTAGAGTAGGAAAAAAAAAAAAAAAAAAAGCAACACAAACCAACCAAAAATGCCAGGAATGCAAGTTCTGCCAACCAGATAAATAAATAAAATGTGAGATACTTCATAATAACTGGACATGATGCATTTCTCAATGCTGCATAATGGAAAAACTCTGTTTTTCCATCAAACCTTCAAATGTCCCCTTTGCTTTTAGCCTGGCCCTTTCCTGTTCTGGGTAATACTGACAACCTACAGACCCAAAGTAACTGACCAAGGTCTACACCAAAGTGTGATCGTCAGGTTGTTAAGACACTCAGAAAGTGATCTCCTTACCATACTGCTTCTTGCAGCCATTGGCTCAAACTCTCAGTTAAGCGGGTGAAAAAGCCCCCGTAACTTTATTATTCCTTCCCTCACACATGACAGACTTTGGGAAGCTATGTAATACAACCAGCATATTATACCCCTTATCAAATATTTCCAGAGCCTTAGAAAATTCTACAAGAGTATAGGTGGTATGTTTTGTTGACTTGTTTTCTAGTTAACTGTCCAAATGTATTACAGACCAGGCACTTGGTTCAGAGTTTATACATATTCATAGTTTTAATCTTTATTTCAACCCTATGATGCTCACCAGTAATCATATTCATTCTGCCCAAACTGGGGCTAGGCCACAGAGAGACTGAGTAATTTGTTCAAAGTCACACAGCTACTAAGCGTTTGAGCTGGGATTCACACCAGACAGGCTGGCTCCAGAATCCACGCTCTGAACCACTGGGATCTTTGGTCACTAATGGAATGTGGTGAGTGGGGATCTGGGGGAGGACAGCTCTGCTTGTGTTTCCTGTCTACACTGATGAAGACATGAAGACTGTCCAAACTGGGAAATGACAGTCCTTCTCGTGTCTAAGGACAACAAAGAGACCGGCTGAGGGGAATGTTCTACTGGGGTGGGAAGGTTGATGGCTGGTCCTTGTATCCTATAAATGGGGAAACATGCAGAATTGAACCCCTGTGAGATGCCACTAGATTTGCTGCACCATGAAAACGCAGTGGAATGGGGAAGGAGAGGAAATGTAAGCAAGCAGCTTGGGAATGTGTTTGCTTTGGCACCAGCCTTGGTGGCCTCGACTCCTTCAGCGGACTCCGCACCAAGAAAGAACCAGGAACAACTAACTCAATGGCTATTTGGTTTTAGCCTATTTGAGACATGACAACAGTGCACTCCAACCCTCTACCCCACTTTCCACATAGAAGGGAACCAGTCCTAGTGTTATTTCAAAGTGCATATTAATTTGGTACTTAATGCTGTCAAAACCCTGTGAGGTCTCAATATAGAAAAAAATGAATAAAGGCTCTTGGTCAGATTGTAACCACATAAGCAGGCAAGTATTCCAGGTTCCTGAGTCCTGTTCAAACACCCACCTCCCCGCGGCTTCTCCCTGGCTCATAAATGTGGAAGGGGGCAGGGAGGAAATTCTGACTTAAGCGCTGAAGCCAAATAAGATCCCACACTAGCTGTCCCCATACCTAAGAAACTAAGCAAACCAAAGAAATCATCCTGACAAATACTGAAGTCACAGTCGTGGATGCAAAGGCACGGGATGAGTAGTTAAACTTTAAACATACGTCCTCTACGTGCTGATGCGCAAGGCAAGCCATGCGATGTCTTGTCCTTCCAACAGCAAAAGCTGGCTCCCTGGCCAGGGTTTTGTCATCTTTTCACCTGTAAGCTTAAGTCTCACCTTAAAGTCCCTCACCAGGCTTTTTAAAGGTAAGTTGCAATGTTATGGCAATACACCCTCAGAATTAAGAAAGGGTTCACTCTGAGAGCCACTAGTTCTCTGCATTATTTTTACATAAGTTACTTACCTTTGCAGTGTCTCTATTTCCCCCTCTGAGGTATGGGTACAATACTTACATATCATATGCAACTAAAGTCCAGAAAAAATGAGCTAAAAATTAATTAATAAATTCTACATACCCTTTCAACTTCTGCTTCTTGTTTACACCTTAGTCTAGTGTTAGAAATCAAACCTCATTACAGGATGGCAGATGACTCTGGATTTCTTGGGCCACTTGACATTTTATTGGTGGTCACTTACTAAACCTGCTCAGTGGCTTGGAAACCATTTTTGAACAAGAAAGCCACTGTAAAACCACTTATGAAAATGGACATTGACTGCAGCGAGATGCCTTACTGTACCCACCTCAGCCAGGGGCAAGCTAAATGAAGTTAGGTGCTCGGGGTTTATTTTTACAAATAACTGAAATACAGCACCATATACTTTAAGTTTCTAATATTTAATATTAAATTACAAAGAAACATGCTCTAGCTGTGTACTGTGATCTAAAACATGTGTTGCCAGGGGCTCTAGTACATTCCCAGCATGAAAGATCCATTGTAGGTATGTGAACTGACATATCAACATGATATTTCCCAGATGACAAAAATCTGTTCCTCGCCCACAAACACACAGAACACATATAAACATGCCGTTCTTAAGGAGAGGACGCAGGAGCTGAATGTATCTTTGCTCTCAACTGTCCTTTTAAATCTATCCCCGCTCTGAATCAATTCTGACAGGTAACTTATTCACTCTTTCTTCAATCCCCAAACACAAGCCTTGGGCAGCTTCATTTCTCAACTGTATCTCTAGGTGCCTGAAATGTCCCCACACCATTACCAGATGACAGCACTGTTCTGACTGACCGGTGTGGTCCTGTTAACAAGAAGCAAGCCAGGCCTCCTTTGTGCACAACAGTCCTGCGCTCAACGTCAGAAGACCCAGGCAGGGGAAGGCAACTTGACCTAACAGCTTTATTAGTACTTATGTGGGGTCCAGGAATAAGGAGACATCAGCTTTGCTTTGTGTTAAAAAGTTTCTACAGATTAAGAAAGGGTTAAGATAAGCAGTTAATTACCAGCAGTGGCAAAGAACACCAGCAACTAAACTTACTGATCATCAGATAGGAAGAGGTACAAGCTACTACAATTAATTATTTCCCAGAGCGCAGCACCTTCTCCTCTATCTCTCTATCTACTTTCACATCCAGAAGCTCTAGTCCCCAAGGCCAACTGGCAGTTCCCTATTCCCTCTCAAGTGGCTACTGTAGTTCAGGAATCCTGTGGAGGCCGACTCTGTCTATTTAACACCACAGCTTGTGTCTGAGACAAAATCCAATTTCTATCCTATCTGTTCCTTCTCCAACCCCTTACAAATCGGTCTGTCAACACCCTGAGCCACAGACAAAGTTCCAGTATGCACTAGGAAGCTCTGCTTCGCAGCCCATCTGGGAGGAACTACAGGACAGATTTACAGCAGGACAGACACACGGGGAAAGTTAGTAAAGCCCAAGAACAGAACAGACTTTCCCAAAGTTCAGAGGAGAATCTCAGCTCTCCTCCCACCTCCTTGCTTTCAACCTGAAAAGAGGAGCTAGAAGCACGGGGACATGTGACACGGTAGCTCTGGAAGGCAAGACATTTGAAAATGTGCTCGCGGGGCCGGCCGTGGGCCACCCTTTTGGCTCTGCCCCAGTGCTAGGAGGCAGGGGCGTCCCAGGACTGCAGCCCTGGAGAACAAGGGATAAGGCCAGAGGCTTCTCGGTCTTTTGGGAACAGAAATTTAAAAAAAAGCAGGCACTGGGTGCCTGGAAATTCATTCTATGAGCTTTTCCCACAACTCACAAAAACGCAGCTGTGAAAATAAATACCAACCCTAACCAAGAGTCCCGTCCGCCAGCAGTTCCCCCGCGGCCGCAGCATCCCCGCTCCGCAGGACCTCGGCCCCTCGGGGACCCGCGGGCCGGGCCGAGCCGGGCGGGGCGGGGCGGGCCGGCCCGGGCGCTCGCCACTCACCCGGGGAGGGGAAAATCTCCAGGTCGACTTTCTCCGTCTTGATGATGGTGAGAGTCGGTTTGAGGTCGACGGCCGCCTTCATGGTGCCGGGAGTGGGGGACAGACCGGGTGAGAGCAAGTTTGCCGTGACTTTTTTTCCTCTTTAATGGGGATTTTTAACAAGAGAAAAGGAACGAGGCGAAAAGCCGACTCTCTTTCCTAAAAAAAAAAAAAAAAAACCCTCCAATCCCCGCTGAGCGTACACCGCGCCCGGACGGTGCGCGCCGGGCACTCTCTCCGGGGAAGTTGGCACTTGGCGGAGTAGGGAGCGCGCTCGGGGTCCCGCCTGGCCGCGCCGCGCCCGCGCCTCCTCTCCGCCCGCGCCGGCACTGCGGGCTCGCTCGCTCCCCGGACGCGCTCGCCCCGCCCCCGCACGCTCTCCCCGCCCTTTCGGGGCGTGGCCTAAGGGCGCCCGGCGCGCTCCACGGCGGAGTGAAGGGCAGGGAGGGGCGGGGCCGAGCGCCTGCCGCCAATCGCCGCGCGCGGCCGGAAGCGAAGGGAAGGGCGGGGGAGAGCTGGGCCGCTCCGCGCCGAGAGTACGGCCCTGGAATCGGAGAGTTCAGGCTGTACGCGGAGGCTGCCGCCACTGATTCGGGAAAGTCCGCCCGATTTTCCACGCATTCCTGAGGACTTGGTCAGCCGCTGTTGCCCCCCTCCCGGTAGCAACATAGTTCTCCCAGTGCGTGTGCATCACTCATTCACAAAGACTGACACACAGGACGTGAGGCATGTGCACCAGGGGCAGGCGGCGGCACGAGCAGGGGTCCGCGAGACGGGGTCCTCCCAGGGTTTCCTGGATGTTGGACTACAGTCGGAGAATCCGTCAAGAACTAGTCTCCTTCCAGAACTGTCCTAGGGTTTCAGAACCGGCTCTTGGAATAGTTAGGAAAGGTTAGAAATGTGGCTTTTCTAAGCTTAATCAAAACCAAACCTAACTGGAGTCCCCAAAATACAGGTTCAAATACTCTATTGGCGGGGAGTCCAACTGGGGGAGGGGGCTTCACCCGGGAGTCCAATCGTGGGCTTCCTCAAGCCTCCAGAGCTACCACCAGTGGGTGGATGGAAGTAAAAGCTGTCTTTTCTTTTTGATTATTGTTCCTCTCTGTCACCATTGGCTGAAGTTGTGTCTTTTCCTTTCCCAGACTCCGTTAGATAAAACTGACAGCCCACTTGCCGCCCCTACAACCAAAGAGTGATAGTGTTGAGGCGCTGGGTTGAATTTCTGGAGTACATCATTGGCAAGCAAGACGGAATCAAAGCGCACACCCCCGTTGTGTCTGGAAACACACACAGTGAGAACAGGAATTCTCGATCTGCCGCTCACGCCTTGGCTCTTATAAATGCAGAGTTGATCTTAATTAACAAATTATATACATAGCTGCAGCCAGGCGCTGAAATCTACCTTTGATTAAAAGAATCAACATAAATCTCCCTCAACCTCAGATAAAGCTATTTGTCATACTGTTCCCAATTTCTAAGCATATATGGAACTCCCACCACTTGCCTTTAACGGTAACCTCTGACTCTGGTAAATTTTAACACATCTGCCCACCTTCATCTCAGCCATTTTGTTTTTTTTAGAACCTTCGTAACTTGAAGATTTCCCATAGTAAATAAGTGAAGGAGCCAGGAATCCCAACCTCCAGATTATACCCTTTCTTCATTGACCTGAGGGAAATAGTTGTATGTGATCATCCTAATTTTTGAAAGAACAAAGACTGTTGCAATCCAGCTGTGTTTCCAGAAGGTATGAGAAAACAATGCTGGCCTCCAGATGACAAGAACAGATACTTTGCAGCCTGGGAAAAGCTTAAGGAAACAGCTGAGGAATGGATTGTACATTCACACACCCCACCGTCAGCGAAGAAAGGGGTCTTGAACGAACCAAGAGCTGCCTTCCTCACTGTGATGACACGATACGGATACAACTGAACAAGTCGAGTTGCTTTGGGGAATTTGGTTGATGCTGCCTTCAGAAAAAGCTAGTGGAGTCTCGATTCAAGTGTAAGCGTTTCTCTATTTGCAAATGCGTTTCCCTCAGAATCACTCTGCTTTTCCCTCTCTGCTCCTCCACTTTTCTCCCAAGTTAGCCTAAACACGGCTGCTGACATCTACCCAAATGAAGCACTAAAAAGCCCACCGTGATGCAAAAGTAAACAGTTTCCACCCTAGCAATGAGGGAATTTGCTGCTTCTAATTCTTCGCCAGTGACAAACCAGCTAGCCAATCAGCCCTGTTTCTAATCCAGGCCCGACGCACAGACTCAAAACATCTGAATATCCGAATCAGGGCATTGGCTGAATGAGTAGCAATGTTGGAGAAGTAGCCAGGAGGCACACAGACCTCTAGGAATGCTGCTTCTGACCGAATATTTATATTATCAGAAGTTATGTATTTAACCTTGAATCTGGTTGAAACTTCCCTTAAGATAAGGAACACTAATAAGGTCAAGCTGAAATATTTTTACATATTTAGGACGTGTGCAGTCCTATCCAGGCCTGTGTCACTCTTGATTTAGCAGTTTTGATAAATGACACTTTTATTCTCTAGGGCACAAGTAGATCTTTCTGCATGTTCTTATGAACTTTAAATGACATTTCTATCTATTTTATATCAAAAAATAAAAAACAAGTCCAGTGTCTATGACTTAACAGATACTCAATCAGTATGTGTTGCATGAGGAACTATCAGCTTTCTGGTCACTATGGGCTTCTACTTTGCCATTGATTCTTCCTAATTTATAGGCAGAGTTTGATATGTGATAGCCTATAAAGATGAAGCAGAGGATGTTAGCAAGACTGTTCTTAGATCTGTGCTTTTTCCCTTGAGGTAGAACAGAACCTCTAACCCCAGCACTCACAGCTACTCAGGTTCACATGTGGTGCCATAGTTTCCCGACCAACCAAACAGAAGCAGTCAAGCCTTTCATTTCATCTACTTACACATGATATATCAACAATGTGTTTGATGATGCTTAGGAACTTGGGAGGGAAAAAATCAAGTGTTTCTTTGCTTTTAATAGTCTTTTCCTCCTGCCCTGGGGAGGAAACAGATTTCCATTTTAAATATTCCTTGAACTTTAGCTAATTACATCCAACTGAGCACTGAAGCTCCTTAAAGTAGGATCATCAGGTCAGAAAAAGGTCATGGAAAGTCTGCAGCAATTGGGCGACCAGAATATTGCACTAGACATGAGTGACATCAACAAAACAGCCCCCTTTATGCAGGAATTAATTCCCTCCACATATGCAGTATACGAAAACTATCAACTTTTCTCCTTGTATCCCTCCCTCAATTTCACACCATCCTCAATAGCATTTTTTAAATACTCCTAATTTCAAACAGCTATGGGAGACAGAGGCTCCCACTCCAGAACTGTTTCTACTGCTGAATCATGAACTTCAACAAAACAAAGACTCTTGAGTTTTGAGCTAAAATACAAGGCATGCTTTACTTAAGGTAGGTACAAAAACATCCAGACCGCTAACGGTTGATGCACACCGACTTTATGACTCACAGATGTTGATTTACTGGTATAAATGTGAGATTTTTTTTTTAAGGCTCTCAAGTTCTCAATTAACAAGCTGCCTGAGCTTCATTTGTGGTCTCATTTTGTTCAAGAAAGTGCAACAGTCCCTGTCACACTCAGAAAAAGGCTTGGAAAGCTTAACTCAAAAGTCAGTGGTTTTTCAGTCATTATAAAACATACTGGAAAAGAAAAATGCCCAAGGCTTCAATATCTACCATTATCAAACAGCAATAAAATGAAAAATCCAAGATAGGAAGGAAATTTAAAACAATATTTTTAATTACAATTAAATTCCAGGAGGCCTTAGGGTCAGTTCAAGAACCCAGAATCACAAGGTAGTTGCTGACTGCAAGTTGACTTTGTGACCTCACCAATGTCCCTTAACATTTCTGTGTCACAACCTCATCTCTGCTTGAGGGAATAAAATCTCTGAGCTCCCCCTGGCATGCTATACAGGCTCGTTAGCTATTGTTGAGAAGGTACAATAAACAATGGGTGATAAGACAGCTGCAGTTAGGAGGGGGAGAGAGGGAGGGTAGGGGAAGAGTTGGTGGCCTATTTCCCTGAAAAACTCTAATAATAAAACAGACCTTAATGAGGAGTTTGGGCTCTGGCACAGAACAGGTTCCAATTCTAGCTCTACCAACTAGTCTGCTGAATTATCATGGATGAATCACTTAAACAGTCTTGAAACCGCTTTCCTCCACATGAGAAGCAAAAAAAAAAAAAAAAAAAAAAAAAAAAAAAAAAAAAAAAAAAAAAAAAAAAACAAAACCAGAGCACCACCTGTTAAGGCAATTTTGAAGGTTAAATGAAATGGTATACGCAAAGCTCTTGGCAAGATGTCTAGGTCAAAAAAGAGCATTAAGTTAATCTCACATCTTAGAACGATCTTTAAGATGCAGGGCAAGGTAGAATACACGTGAAATGACATTAGGTGTTTTTCTTTAGCCACCTCTTTGCAGAATAGCTTGGGACAGCTCTCCAGTAAACAGGGCAGTTGTCATCTTTAATTTTAAAATCTGTATCAGCCCCATTCTCTACTCTTGAATTGGGAACTGTCCAACTTGAGCATCACTTGCAAAATCCCAGTACTACCTAATTGGAAAAGAAAACATACTGTATTTGTCATAACAGTTACAGAAATGTTATACTTCAGTCTCTGAAAGAAGATCACATGGGTGATATCTCCTTGGAGACACAACTTTGGGTCAACTCAACCCTGACAGAAGTTCACAGTGATATCCACATGCAGTCTTCTGTCTACCAGAGGAGAAAGACGAGTTCAGTGGGGAGTTCATCATCCTGCCAAGTGCCATGTTAGAACTACAAGCAGAATGCTGTGCTCTCCATGGCATCTCCTGATGCTTACAAGGATCACTTTGACAAGAGAAGTTAAGCCCACCCAATCTGGTCTATTCCAGACTCCCTTGGGACACCAAGCAAGATAACTACTTCATAGGTACAAACAGATGGTTGGTTCAACTTCTCCAAATCAAACAATATTCTGTGTACTAGATATGTTGTCGTAGGACAACTCCGCTTCAGGATAACCACACTATTATTCCCTGTGGGAAACAGCTTGGCATGGGCTATAAGAAGAAAAGGGTTTGGGTTGGCTCTAATGCTGTCTGCAATTTCTTTAGACTATAATTATGAACCATTCAACTGCATCTGCAGCCCCAACAATGTGGGATGGATTGGCCTGATCCACAGACCAAGAGACAGTTTTAAATCCATCAGTTTAGACATCACGTATTCTTGCAGCAAACCAGACTGGACCCAGACAGAAAGAGATGAGGAGCTGTCAATTAGCGCTGATGAGTTTGGAGGCTTCCTCCACACCCACGATCTGTGTGCTTC
The DNA here is from genome assembly GCA_004026965.1 of Petromus typicus. NCBI lineage: Eukaryota > Metazoa > Chordata > Mammalia > Rodentia > Petromuridae > Petromus > Petromus typicus. The sequence continues at coordinate 91,279 of PVIR01001572.1, read as the reverse complement.
CCGGAAGTGGACTGAACATGTTTCCTATGACTATTGCTCCCTGCTGGGCCTTAATAAAACAGAGCACAGGCTACCCCACCAGCCTATGCAGATCACGTAACTTGTATCCAACTTCAGCTGTCCTAAGTTGGCCTTACAAGAAGGTAGAGAGATGGTGGCATCAGAGGGAGAAAAATATTCTTTAACAACATGGCAGACATGGAGAACCAAGCTCCTACAAGGATTCCATCCCCCACAGGAACAGGATTCCCACCCACCCCAAAGGCTGCAGGTGGCTTCGTCCTGATGGAAGACTACAGCCTTCCTCTGATCTCACCCTGCTTTTCTCTTAGGTTACAAAGACAACACCAAACTTCAAAACAGATGTTCTTTGCAGTTGTGGTTTGAATCGCACACTAAAAAAATTTCATTGTGGAACCTTCCTCCCTCTCTGGCCTCCCCCTCACTTTCATTTTAAAAGGCCAAGTCAGTTGCCTCAGAGGACTAACACATACCACCCTAGAGATCAAGCAGCAGATACGGGTGGTGAATTCCTCCACCCTGTTCTTGGTGCTGGGAGTCAAGGAGCAAAAGCAGAGAGCACTAGACGAAGAAAGAGCCATGAGGGGAAAAAAGGAAGATGGTGAAGGAGAAGGCAGTAGATGGACTCCTCTGGGAACAGTGGATGGATAGGTATGGGTGGTGACCAGGGAAGATGAGGAGGGAGAGCCACAAGGATTATACAACATTGTTTTTCTGGGACTTACATTGCCAAGATTTCAAGGTGAAATTAAGACCAGAGATGTATCCAGTATCTTCATAAAGGCAACTTTAGTGTCTTTAGTGGCCAACAGACATGGAGCTACCAACAAAGCAACACAGAATAAAACAAAACCCAGCTCAACAAAAGGTCCTAGTGCTGAAAGGGCTGCAAAGGATCAGGATTGGGTAAAATCTAGGTGAAGGGATCTCAGGAGGTCACAAAAGGTGCTCTGACGAATTAAGCTAAAAGGTTAAACAGACTATAAGAGGCTATCTCTGAGCTTTTCCCATATGCACTCTGCTCTATGCAGAGAATTTCCCCCTTGCAAGTCTTAACTCTGTCCCTACAAGTTGCCCTTTTTATGCTCAGGAGCCTTCCTGAGTATGTGATGGAATATGCTTGTCTGTCTGTCTCTTACCCTCCCTAGAGGCAGCAACTGAGAGGCTCAGTGCTTAGTTAATATACCCTGTGGTGTTGAACTGAGGACTGTAAGGGCTTGATTACTCACATTAATGAACAGCTAGTTTGCTAATGTGAATCCTTATAGGAAAATCAAACTCATTATCAACTTTGTTTTGTTTAAAGTGAAACTCTAATTTGCCCAAAGTTTAAAGAACTGACTGTAATTGTGGCTATGTGATTGTGATTGTGTGTGTGATTGTGTCTGTATGTGTGTGTTGGGAAGAAAGGCAAAAGGAGTTGAGTCCAGAGCACTTGCACAGAGCTACATCCTGAGCCCTCATTTAACCTTTTATTTTGAGACAGGGTCTTGCTCAATCACTATTTCCCAAGCTCAGCTCAAACTTGCAGCCCTCCTGCTTCAGCTTCCCACAAGTACCAGGATCACAGGCATACACCACCACATCCAGCCAAAAGCTGACTCTTTCTTAGCAAAAAGATCTTTATAAGGTCTTGCTCTCCTTATTTCCTCTGCCATCTATCCACTGGAAGAATGTTGCTAAGATCTTAATATTCACATTATTTTTTTTCATCTGAATAGAGAATTAAGTAGTTGTTTGCAAGGAAAAAAAATGGCATTTGGCTGACTGTACAGCAGACAGGTTGTTTTATTACCAGTCTGGACATTTTATACAGCGTGCTGCCCATTGCCCCAGCTGTTGGTTTTAGGACTTTGTGAACCTTGAGTTAAATGGAACCTTTCATTTTACTGACTGCCATAAAGGTAAAATGTACAACTGTTACGTGAATTATATGTAAGATAAGGGGAGTACATGCAAAAAACTCTCAGTTTTTCCATCTCTTCAAGAAAGAATCAAACATTACACGCTATATGGGGAGCCCAGTGGCTGTTATATATAGCCTCCACCATCTCAAATTTACCATAACCAGTCAGGTCGCAGAAGCACTGTACTTGAAATACATCCTTTTGCTATGCAGATCCCCCAGAGGGAGAGAGAGGAAGGGTTGGGAGTAAAAATGGGTAATGATGGGCTTGGGGTGAAAGCAAGGATGGGAAAAAGGACTTGGAGAATCAGCTGAGCTGGGTCTTGTCACGTACACACACACACACACACACACACACACACACACACACACACACACACACACTCCACGGGTGAGAGAAGCATATAAAGCCTCTTGCGAGGATAGAACAGTACCAAACACTAAATTATTTGTATCTGCTACTGGAAATCATGATGTTGTAATGGAAAAATTGGCTGATCTTAAAGTATAAGACCAAACAATGGGCCTGTTAGGATCTTCCATGGTTCTGAGATTGGTAGGGATCAGGAGCACACATTATTTTATGTTACTTTTTCCAGAACTGAGTCCATATAAGAAGAAATTAAACCTGCCACACTGAAAACATCATACTAGCCAGTATGTTCAGCGCTATTTGAGTATATGGTTGTAGTTGCCCCTAAGCATCTTGGCTTACCTGAAGTGTCTTTTGCCTAGCTACAAAAAGTGTCACAATAAATTTGTAGGAATCCTACCTGTATCAATATTAAATCGAGTAACACATGAAGTAAGATGCAACAGTACTTGTTAATAAATTCATGTCCTGCTTCAAGCATCTTTTTTGGTGTGTTCTCCTCTAAAACAGTAGGCAGAGGGTTTGAGTTTTATTAAGTATGTAGGAGCATGAATTTAAGAAAAATAAATCAGGCCGGGGATATAGCTCAGTGGTTCCGGTACCTGTCTTGCATGCAAGGACCCGGGTTCAATCCCTGCTCACCACATAACAATACTGGGCGTGGAGACTCATGCCCAGCAGCAATCAGCACCACATACCACAGTGCCACGTGTGGTGGCTCACGCCTGTAATCTCAGCACTTGGGAGGCAGAGGCAGGAGGATCGCTATGATGTGAGTTGGAGGCTGAGCTCAGGGCCAGCCTGAACCACAAAGCAAGACCAGGTCTCAAAAAACCTTAAAAAAAAATCAACTTTAGGGAGTCCAGTAAAACTGTTCAGATTTAAAATAGACCACGTGCCACCCCAATATACCACCAGATGGGCAAAAAGTAACCTCAGGAAGGAATGCATCACCTTCACGAGGTTGCAGCTCACTTTTGATTCTCTGAACAGCCAAGGAGCAATGTGAAGTTCATTTGATTTGCAGGATGCCAGCTTCGTTCACTTGGCATTGAGCACAGCTGAGTGATGGAGTCAGAGATGGATGGCGCCAGTGCAAGACTTGACTCCCATCTCCTTTCCCTGGACTGGCTCCAACATAATAACTTTCTTCTCTTAAGTTGGTCAAGAGAAGAGAAGCAAGTCTCACGTGTGTGTATGACATGTAAAGAAGTGCCATGGAATCAGCCAGGCCTCTGAGACACATGTGAAAGCCTGTGACTCAAAGTGATAGGTAATGTGGGGGATGAGGGAAGTGGAGACCAGAGAAGTTACTTCTTCATGCGAGTGCATTTCACCCAATGGATCAGAAACATATGTTCTCACCAGATTGGGAAACCATCTTGAAAGCCCTCCTCGCAAAACGGCTTTGGGTGGGAAGGGCAGTGGAGACCAGTTGGGAGGGCAAAGGGCACAGCTGGGTGGGGATCTGGCAGCTGACCGGGGGAGGCAAGAACCAACGCCAGGCAGCTCTCTTGTGGCAAGATCCCAGGGGAGATCCCTTTCCAGGAATTAAAAATGCTAAATAATATTGAGAAATTTTCAAAATCAAAAAGTTGGACTTTTTTTCCAGAGAATTCCATAGTGCTGAGAGAGACCACATGGCCAACAAACCTCTACTCCATGTCCAGCAAAGACTTGGCATCCACACCTATGCCCATTCAGAGTTTTGTGGCTGTTTTCCCCAGATTTAATATTTTTCTTTCTTCTAACGAGCATTTTTTTAATATGAACTGAGTGGAACTGAGTTACAGAAGTCAAGAGGCAACTCCAACTAAGTCTTCCTGCTCCCAAACAGCCCCCATCAAAACCTCCAGCTTCTTGCCACACAGAAACTACCAGGCTTTGGTGTCCTCGTTGAGAATATTAAACTCTAAAATGACAGGAAGGCAGTGGAGTGGTTAGTGCACAGGCTCCGGCAAGAGATAGACAAGAGGGTGTGCTAGAGCTTCCTCACTGTCCAGATGTCAGCCCTATGGCCTCAAAGGCCTCGGTTTCCAGAACAGAGAAGATAACAGTGCCTCATTCATAGAGTGGAGCTGATACGAAATGAGTATCTCAGCTGCTTTGTGCTGTGCTTCACACAGAAGGAGCACTCAGCTTACTCCTACTTGCTATTACCAATTTTAAAAAGCAGAGCTGTGACTTCAGATTTAGGAAGTATAAACTTTGTCTATAAGTATTAATTCAAATCATGGGATACAGTGTGTGGGATTAGGCCACGGTATCCTCTCTTTGTATGTGCCTCTAAAATCATAACATAATGACAAATACAGTTTTAGGTCTAAACAAGTAAATTACCCAAATCCTTGACGTGTTGTCTTTTGGGGGAAAGGGGACCGATTCCCATTATAGAGATGTGAGACATAGTTGTAGAAGTTTCAGTTATATAGTCACAGCTGCACTAAAATTAGCAGCAAAGATATATGTGTGTGTGTGTGTGTGTGCGCAGACATACACACACACATATATAGGCATTCTCAATACATATATATGTATTTCATATTTTCTGTTCTTAAGAACTCCTTACAATGCAGGTTCTCTCCACCCTTGGCAGCAGTTTTGATGCCATCATTCAATGATTTCAGAAAACACGAACAAAATGAGATCTTCCTAATCAAATGGCCTTCCCCTTTGACTTCCCAGCTGGTAATAAGTGAGCAGAACTCTACAGACTGCCCACAACATGCTCTACACAATGCTACTGGAGATATGCCCCAAGCTGACCCTCATTAGTCAGTGCACCACTGGAACCACTTCAAGGAAGTCATTCTTTGTGTTATCTCATTTCCCATTTTCCTTGGCTGTCTCTTCTCCCTACCAAAAGTTTTCTAAGAATCTAACCTGTGTTACACACATCTGTGATCACCTACTGGTCTCTAAGTGTGCTGCACACACGTATGTTAGTAACAGAAGAATGGACCCAAGTAGCAGTCCCCTCTCCCCTCACAGTGGACATACCATGTGGAATTCAGATGTAGTTTTCTTTGGTGGCATGGACCACCTGTGCTGACCAGCTACCCAGAGCAGTCCTCACCCTGCCCATGGGCTGTCATTCAGAACCATCCTAGTACTGCTCTCTAGCAACACAGGATTTGCTATTTAGGGACATCAGCTACATAATTTGCATCCTGGCACTCCCATCGCCTGGCACCTTGCCATTAAGGCTGGCAGCATGGAGCACACATAGCCTCTTCACGAATTTGCTCACTCCGTTTTGGCAGGGCGAAAGCAACATTGTTGAGAAAGCAAAATTAATTGGTTGCAGGGGGGGTGGGTGGCAGTTAAGTTGTTCTACCTCAGCTCTGAGTTGACGAAAGTATAGCCTTGCTGCTTCCAAGAACCATAGTGAATACACACGATGAGGAAATACTCCAAACTGCACATGGCTGGGTCCTCTCGCTCTCCTTTTATTTCTTTTTTTCCCCCCAGTGACTTTGCGGAGGTTTGGGCAGTGATCCTGCATACACAATACTGTTCTTGTTCTTCCTTTCTCTACAGAACAGCCTTGAATAGCTCTGTCTAAAATTATAAGCAGGGGCAGCCCTAGGCTCCAAGAGATCAGAGCCCTCATGCTGGGCCTGAACAAAGACCCTGCTTTTTCTCAACAATTAGCCCTGCAAAAAAGGACATCTATCTCCCTCTATTAAAACCACCACGTGCCTTCAAGTCAGCCCATTGTAAAGCTAATTAAATAACACGCCTCTCTCCCCATGCAGGTCTCCTGATTAGCTCTCCTCAGTCTGAGACCTTTGCAAAGAGCCCAGGGATAGAAAGCCAATGTTCGGCTTTTCATAAGCCACCCCATTGCCAATTAGCCACCCTTGTCCAGATCACTGAGCTCATTCATGCACCATTTTCATCCACAGCTCACTGTCCTCAGCACCAGCTTGAAGGAATAAACCAAACTGACATTCTTTTTAAAATAAATTACTACGTGGAAAGGTAAAAGTTTCCATCACAGTGTAAAATCTTTGGAGGGAGTGTGCCCATTTCACAGTCTAAAGGTGCCACTTTTGACTTTGCCATGTCAGGGGGCCAAGGGATTACACAGCCCTGGTGCCCACAGTCAGCCCCTTATTCCTCGTGGGAGACTCAGACCAGGGTGACAGATGGACCACAGAGTTCTGGTATCACCCAGGAAAGCAGCAATAAGACAAAGTTCTCCCATCAGGTCTGCTAAACATGATGTAAGAGTAACCAACCATTCCCTCAGGTTCAGTTCCTTCAAAGAGTCTCTATTCAGATAAAAATCCAGGCACAGCCCAAAAGGCCAAAATTAGTCCTGTGCACCATTCAGCTTCATCTCTCCTTCCCCACAGCGGGGCTGGCTCTCCAATAATCCTGCATTTGCTGGGACCTCACATTCCATTTGTGCACTTTTACAGGTTCTCTCGTTTCTGGAAAGTCCCTGTCTACCTGTCTACTCTGATGTCAAAACTTGGCAACAAACATCCCCTCTCCTGTGAAAGTTCCCAGGAAGTTCCAAGGTAAAACCAGCCACTTTCTTCCTCTATGTTCTCAGGAGCAGCAACACCCACATGAGTGCAGTCAGTAAGCTTCTGACAGAGCGCTTACTGCACTGTTGAAAGTCCTCAGTGCTCCTCAAGGATAGGGATGCTATTTATCAAATCTGGATTTCCACCTTAACAATGACTTGGACTTGGAGAATGACAATAAATGTTGAAGGAATAAATAAGTGAATAAAGGAAGAAGTAAATGAAATGTGTGAATAACTATATGAATTGATGAATGCATAAAAATCATTTTACATTACATACAACCTGAGATGGTAAATTTGGCCCTAATGTCAGCTTCACTACAGGAGGTCTTTGTATTCGGTAAAGGGAGTTACTCTTTTATGGGATGGTTCTTTCCATCTGAAGTTGTCAGATTTCATACATGTGCACACTTATATACATAAGTGCATGCCTTCTTCGTACACAGTTTTCTAAACAATAAAAACCGGAAGGAGATAGAACAGCCATTTTCTACATCTGCTTAATGGTTCAGGAGCTTAACTTGTCAAACCAACATCAGTCTTGAGGTTTCTTGCTCTTTCATCTTTAGACCCATTCAAGCCTTTCCTTCTAAGTGTTTTTAAGACTTACTCATTTTCTTGTATGTCCCACGCAGATGAATAGATGACTAATTTATAAAATAATCCACATTTAATTTAGGCCTCTTGTAATATACTCATGTGCCTCAAAATTAGTAATATGGAAGAAAAAAATTAAAGTACCTGAGCAAAATACAAGGTGTGATCAAAATATATGCTGAATTTTAATTTATTTATTTATTATGAGGGGGTAATTACTACATTAAAAGACATTTTCTTGGTCCCTGCCATTTTCTGAAGAGATTCTGGAAGTCTTCCATGAGTGAATGCTCCTGCTGAGTTCCATCCAACGGGGAGATGGGTTCGCACAGTCATTTCCATGTGCCCTCATCCACCTCATTCACTGGATCTGACGCTATGTGACCCTGGCTCTTCCCCAGAGTCAGCATGACCCTGAAAGGTCAAGGTTGTTACCTGATTCAGGACACAGAAGCAGCTTCGACAGCACAACTGAAGATGCTCACAAGGAAGGCCTTCCAGAATCACAGAAAGAAGCAAAACAATGGGAGAAGAGTGTCTGAAGCAAGGAAGGTATTTTGAGGGGAAATTAATAGCAGCATATATCCTCCTATAATACATTTTTAATTTAAACATTCCCTGTGTGTTTTGATCAGACCTTACAGATTTTGAATTCTGCCAAATCCCCCGTTCCTGGTCCCAACAAAATTGGAAATAGCTTTCATATTGAGGTATCGATACCCACCTCTAACACATAAAGGCTTATCACCCAAGCCACTGTCTAATGATTCCTGTATAACTTCACTTCTGTGCACACTGACCTTTTAGACTCGTCCCTTCCCTGTTAACAGCATAATCACAATCTTTAAAAAGATGAGTTTTTTTCTGAAATTTATGAGTGTCTTCCACATAGAAAGAGAAATGAAGACTGACACCACTGCAGGAAGATTCAGTGATCTCTCAGTTAATAAACTATCCAATCAGTAAAAGAACTCACCACTTCCAACGTGAGCCTAACGGAGGAAACATAACTGTTTGTAAGTCACTTTATTCCAGGCAGCATCTGCAGTGTTAGAGTGGAATAGCCTCCTTATAATGGGCATAATGGATTGCAGGCTGTAAAATCAGACTCTGTTTGGAAATAAGCTCTTTATTTTATGTTGTTGTGTATAGTGCACCTCTGTTCTCAGGCACTGCCTAAACAAAGACTAATCCAAGACCTCTAAGATATGTAGAAAATGGAACAATCAATGAAGACAATGTAGATTTGTCCCTTCAAGATACCACTTGGCATGAATACCAAGCAGCCACTGAGCACCGAGCCTGAAAAGGTAACACCTGTTAATTTACCAGGGACAGATCAAATAACATCCACTGTGGAAATAAACTCTTAGAACACAGGTACAATCTAAACAGGATTGAAAGAGTTATTGAAAATGAATGTGGGTGTGACCATCACTATATGAATCAAATAGAAATATTCAGTGGATGGAATCAGCGTGCTTAACTGAGAACTTAGAACAAAGGATAAGAATTGTGCATTTTGCCAGGTCTGGTGGCTCACTCCTATAATCTCAGCACTTGGGAGGCAGAGGCAGGAGAACTGCTGTGAGTTCAAAGCTTGCCTGGGCTACATAACAAGCTTAGGGGCAGCCTGAACTACAAAACAAGACCTTGTCTCAAAAGAAACAAAGAAAGAAAGAAAGAAATGTGCATTATAAATGTGGCTACTGTCATACGGAGATTCTGGGTACAGAATTAAGTACATGAGATGAACAATATTATACAATATCCCATGGATTATCATATATTATAGAAGCTAGAAATAGTTGTTTTCTGAATCCAATTAAAGTTTTAAACATGGTTAAAAGACATAATATAAACAAAGAACCACACAAGAAGGTTTGCAACAGGAGGAAGAGCTCGGAATGACTATATGTGCAGCGATGCTCACAGTTTGTGCCGGTATATTCTAGTTAGCAGGTCATTTAAGTGGCCACATCAGGGTAAGCTGGCCATGTAATTCTGCAAAGGAAATCCCTTAGAAGAACAATTAGTAAATATTCATTTCACACTATCTTCAGAGTTTGGGTCACTTTAAAACGTTTGAGTGCCAAGCCCCAGACCTAAATGCAAATAAGCATGTTTTGTTTCTCCTGAATGAAATAACAGTGATGCTTCATTTGCTGCAGCATGGAAGATCCCAGAGTGATGTGTAGGCAGCTCTCAGGGATGCCCCAGAGAGGAAGTGTCCCGTACTCTACACACAGCGCTGCCCAGACTGCACACACTCTCCTGTGTCTTTCAAAACTGTGACCCAAGGGGCCGGGGAGTTAGCTCAGTGGTTCTGGTGCCTGTCTTGCAAGCTCACAGGCCCAGTTCATCCCCAGAAACCACATAACAATACTGGGCGTGGAGACTCATGCCCAGCAGCAATCACACATACCACAGTGCTGGGCATGGTGGCTCACACTTGTAATCCCAGCACTCGGGAGGCAGAGGCAGGAGGATTGCTGTGATATGAGTTTAGACTGAGCTCAAGGCCAGCCTGAACCACAAAGCGAGACCCTGTCTCAAAAAACCTTAAAAAAAAAAAAAAAAAAAAAACCTTAAAACTCTGACCCAAATAGGAAGTGTATGTGAGCTCAACTCTTACAAATTATTTCTGTGACAAAAGCCACCCTCACCTACTACTCAATGACTTTTAAATGTGGTTTCTCCTGCCTGGTCTCTTGTCATCATTTGCAATTTGACCTTGTATCACTTCTATACTGTGTATCACTTGAGTCATTATTTTTCCTCCAAGAAATAGTGTGTAGAGGCAAAGGGAAGGAAGGCTTTTAGTAGGATGGATACAGTAGGTCTCCCAGCATGCATCTGCCTGAGCTCAGGAGTGGACCAGCGGAGGAGTGAAATCAGTGCTGGGATGAGGGAAAGAAAAGTGGAGGCTGCTCCCTGCTCATGGGACCTAAGGGGCGAGGGAAACTGACAGGAAATAAACTCCTACAGCACCCACAGCCCTCTACATCTGCTACACATCTCCCTTGCAGCTGCTACAAAAAACACAGTAAAGGAAGCTAGGAAAGAAGAGCAGCTGGCCACAGAGCCTGTATAACCAATCGTTTTCATTTCCACGTACACATTTATATTGGAATTTTGTGATGACATGTCCTAGCAGGGATTTCAGAGTTAGGGAACATGGCATTAGAAAGGCACATGAACAAAAATACACTCAGGGAAATGTTCCCTTATTATAAAGACATATTTCCCAAGTTCGTCACCAAAGGGCAAGAGAACATCTGCAAGAAGGGAGAAAGAATGAAAAAGTAAGATAAGGAAGAAGAATGGAGAACAATTTCAGATACAGCATATTCTGATACCTCCAATATAGGAAGTATTTCCAATTTCCTTGGATTCAAAGTGTTTTCTCAGAATATCCCAACTGAATACATTGATATTACGAAACCTGTTGTCTACAACACACTGTGTAGATTCAGGATGTTTATCAAGCAACTAATAATGCCTATTTTTGGAAACTTATTAGGGATAAGTTAAGAGAAGTGAAAAAGAAATATCAATAGACTAAGTAGTCTAAGATGTGATTGATATAAAATGGATTCATGAAAGTGTATGAAATTATTCTAGAAAAATCTGCTGACTTCTCTGAGTTAAAATGTATTGAAGAAACTTAAGCACTGGTTTAGTTTGTTTATAATATGGGAAGTAAGGAAGGGTATCAATGTTTCTATTTTAAAGTGAAAAAATTGATAACTATTTAGCATCACTAAATTCGTAGGTTTTGCACTCTTCAAAAATTGAACATGCAGCGGCTGCATGATGTTGTTTTTCCTTTTCACTCTTATACCTCGTAACTCTTCCAAGGCTGAGAATCATGCTGGATGCCAGGCTGCAGTCAACTGACTTGAGCTCAAATTCAGCACATGCCACTTTACAAGCAATAGAACTGTTGACAGATCACTTAAGCTATGTAAACCTCAGCTTAGGGGTCTGCAACATAGAGCTAATCATAACTCAGACTTTTTTCTAAGATTTAAATAAGATAGTGGATGTAAAATGTTTGGCAGTGTCTGGCTCAAAGTAAATTAAAAATAAAGAGGTTTTTCCTCAGGTACACACACAGACACACACACACACCCCAAGCCAGCTCTGAACTCAAATATTCTGAAAATACTCATTTATAACAGAGAATAGTGTTGAAGAATCATTTAATACAATTACCTAAGCCATAGATGAAGAAAGCAATCATAAATAAAGTTAAAATTTTCTATAAAGTTAAAAATTTCTCAAAATGACTAACAGGTATATGAAAAAATGGTTATCATCTTTAGCCGTCATGAAAATATAAATGACAACTCCAATGACATTCCATTTCACCCCAGTCAGAATGACAGTGTCCACAACTACAAAAAATTATAGGGCCAGGGATATAGCTCAGTGGTTCTGGTGCCTGTCTTGCAAGCCCAAGGACCCGGGTTTGATTCCCAGTAACCATATAACAATACTGGGTGTGGAGACTCACGCCCAGTAGCAATCAGTACCACATACCACAGTGCCAGGCATGGTGGCTCACACCTGTCATCCCAGCACTTGGGAGGCAGAGGCAGGAGGATTACTGTGATGTGAGTTGTAGGCTGAGCTCAGGGTCAGCCTAAACTGCAAAGTGAGACCCTGTCTCAAAAAAAAAAAAAAAAAAAAAAATTATAAATCCTAGAGAGGACATGTGGGAAGAAGATATTCTTCACTGTTAGTTATAATGTAAATTAGCACAGCCTGTATGAAAATCAGTATGGAGCTTCCTGAAAAAACTAAAATTAGAGCAACCATTTGACCCAGCTATCATATTCCTTAGTATATTCCTGAAAGAATTAAACCCAGCATACTATAGAAATCCCTGTAAACCCATGTTGATTACAGCACAATTCACAATAGCTAAGCTACCAACATGGCCTAGAAGATCATCACAAATGAATGGATAAGAAAATGTAGTACACAGAATGCAATATTATTTAGCCATAGAGAATAAAATTGTGTTATTTGCAGAAACATAGATGGAACTGGAGACCGTCATGTTAAGTGAAGCGAGCCAGACTCAGAGTCAAATAGCACATTTTCCTCATACAAGGAATCTAGAAGAAATACAAAATTTTAAAACATTCTTAAAAATAGAAACAGGAAAGAAAGGAGGCTTACTTTCCCAAAAATAAAAAAAACAAAGAGTTGGGGAAAGAGAGGAAAGAGGACAGGGGACAATGGAGAGAGAAATGACCAAAGAATGTTACCAGACTATTCAAAGTACACCAAAACGGAACCCATTGTTTTATATAACTATGATGCACTAATACAAATTCCCTTTTTTAATAGTAGTCAGACACTGAGGGACAAGTCTTTTAACAATGTGAAAATAACCACACATACAAAAGAAGTTCTATCTCTTATGTATTTTACACCATGCACAAAAATGGACACAAAGTAGATCATAAGCTTCAATGTAGGAGCTAAAGCTATGCAACTCTCTTTAAAATAGGTGTAAATCTTCATAGATTTGTGTTAAGCAGTGACTGCTTAGCTACAATACCAAAAGCTCTAGAAACAGAAGAAAAACATGAACAAGTTGGGCTATGTCAAATCTAAAAAGATTTTTGTGCTGCCAACTGTAACCAAAAAGTGAAAAGAGAACTGATATCATGAGAGAAGACATTTGTAAATTATATATCTGATAAAGGACTTGTACCCAGGATATATAAAGATTGCTTATAACACAGTAGTTTAAAAAAATAACAGAAACCAGTTTAAAAAGGAACCAAAGATGCAAATAGACATCTCTCTCAAGAAAAGACACAAATGACAAATAAGCACATAACAATATGATCAAAAACTTTAATCTTGGGGTAGGGATTTAGCTCAAGTGGTTTTGCATTTACCTTGGAAGAATAAAAGCCCAAGTTCGATCCCTGATGCCTCAAAAAAAGAAAAAGAAAAAAAACAACCACATCTTCAATTAAATACTACTTTGCATTATGGCCCACATAGGAGGACTACGTGGAAAAGCAGACAAGTATTAGAAAGGCTATAGGGCAATTAGAACACTCACACCTCACTGATAATGAACAACTTGGAAAAACATTTGGGCAGGTTCATGACCAGTTAAACAAAGAGTTACTACATGATCAGCAATTCTAATCCTTGGTCTACACCAAGTTAAATGAAACCAAGTTCATGCAAAAAAACTGTACACAGATATTCACATCAGTATTATAATAACAACAAAGTAGAAACAACCTGAACATCCACCAAATAGTGTATCTAAATAAAATGCGGCACAGTCATCTCACAAAATACTGCTCTGATGATAAACAGGAATGGCACGCTCATTGAAGGACCCTGAAGTTGTTGTGATAAGTGAAAAAAGTCAGTCACAAAACAAAACTCTGTTCTTATGAGAAATTCAGGAGTGAAAATGTATAAATACAGAAAACATATACTTTGTGAATTACATCTCAATAAAGTTGGCCTCAATATAATTACTTTTTGATAAGTGCAAACAAGATAACTTTGCTTTTCCAGACGTGAAGGCAAGACAAATAAAAGCGGGGAAAAGAGTTTCCAGCTGTCTAGTGAAGTCTGACCAGAGAGTTCTACAAAGATCATCTTGAGAACATTTCTTAACTCAAGCTTAGCAGAAAAACATCTAATATTTCTGTGAACTGCTTTTCTAAACTTCCTAAGTGGCTGAGACGAGAAGTTGCTCATAGAGCTCCAAATGGAACCTAAAAATACTATCTCCCAGCTTTATAAACACTAGAAACACTGACCAAGTGAAGAGCAGCAGACCCAGAAACAGAACATGTCATTCATGTTAGAAGGCTCAAGTGAAGCCTCAGCTCATCTCGGGAGGCAGCAGAAAGGCCAAGGAGGGGCCAGGCAAGGGCCACGGAGGTTAAAATGAGTGCAGAATAGAGAAGGAAAGAATAACAACAATCTTAGATACATAAAGCAGAGCCGGAGTGACCAGTATTCTAAACACCAGTAAAACAGCCTCTTCCCCAATCCGCCTCTGCCCTCACTCTGCTCACCAAGTTTGGAGAAACACAAGCTCTTCAGACTTCCCCAAGTCCTGCTGTCTTGTATCTTGGAGGCCACAGGAGCAACTGCACTGTGCTAGCCTCTTCTGTAGGAGCATTCCTCCATCACTGCCACTTCTCACAGCATCATCCAGCTCTGCTCCCCTTGGTCACACTTGCCTGAGCTTCCTAGCTGATGACACAGTGCCCTAATGCTTCATGTGGGGTAAGGACTCAATAAATGTGCACTGCTTGAGCAGAAGCAGAATAGAGGTGTTCTAATGGAAATAAGGCCCTTTCAGTCATCCAGAAACCTAGATTTACCTACAATCCCACTAGAAGTAGGACAACAGCCATTCCTGCACTAGCCACAAATAGACCAGGAGACAGAAAGGCAAGTGCTGCGAACACAAAACAGATGGTAATGTCCTTTGGCCTTAGAGACAGGAATCACACCTGCCTCCTAGACCAATCTTTGGATTTGATTCTGAAGGCTCTATGGACTATGGAAAAGTGTGGCAGATTCTGTGTGTGTGTGTGTGTGTGTGTATACGCACGTGCACGCACACAGGCACACAAGCACGCAGATGTGTATGTCTGGTGAGTTTTGTTTTGTTTTGTTTTGTTTTCGTTTTTTTTTGTTTTTTTGAGACAGGGTCTCACTTTGTAGTTCAGGCTGGCCCTGAGCTCAGCCTCAAACTCACATCACAGCAATCCTCCTGCCCCTGCCTCCCGAGTGCTGGGATTACAGGCATGAGCCACAACGCCTGGCACTGTGCTACGTGGTACTGATTGCTGCTGAGCGTGAGTCTCCACACCCAGTTTTGTATGTGGTTAACCAGCGATTGAACCCAGGTCCTTGCACTTGCAAGACAGGCACCAGAACCACTGAGCTAAATCCCCGGCCCTGGTGAGTTTTATTTTAGTCATTTCTTAGCTGATTTTTAAAATCCTAAACAGATTAATTTAATAACCTGACAGATAAATTCAATAACTGTGGTTTGTATGTTCAACAAACCTCCACTGAGAGCCACTAAACACTCAAGCATTTCAGTGAGTACCATGAACACGATGAGGAAAGAGAACCTTCCTCAAGGTGCTTGTGTCTCGTAAGGAGCACAAAGGTGGCTAATGCAACAGAGCACAGCAGTTTCTGCAAGAATCCTTCGTGTCTCAGGAACATAATAGGACCTGAAATGAAGAACTGATGATAGTGATCACAGAGAAGATGCGATCAGTGCAAGTGCTATTGGGAAGACTAAGTTGACAAGACTGAGTGTCAGAATATGAGGATATGGTATCTATCTGTTGCTTTTCTCTTCATCTTTTCCTTTATTTCCAGCACAAGACCCCTTCTCTTTCCCCTTAGGGAACCAATCCTTCCTCACAAAGTATGGCTGCCACCTCCTCCCAAGGCTAGGAGGCCCAACATGGCCATTTGTCATATGCCATCCTCACCATCTAGTCATGAGCTGTGGAGAAAGGAGGAGGAAGAAGGGAAAGAAGACAAGGAAAATGGAGAGGAGGCAGGGGGGAGGAACAAGAGAAGGAGGTGAGGGAGGGAGGAAGAGGAAGAAGAGAGAGACTGGATAAGACTTCCTATCTCCCTAGATTCTCCCAAGCTGGCTCTTCTACTGGAATTATCATATATAAGTCAACAAATCCCCTTTTCTTTTTTGTTTAAATAAACTCCTTCCTGAATATAAGTTAATTGAGCTGGTTTTCTGCCACTTGCAAACAAAACAGAAGTTTAGCTAAGGAAAGACTGAAGTAGAAAAGAGAGCCAGTAGTTACCAGCGTCTGAGGGTCACTGGTAGGAAGCTGCTGATGTGTTTCACCAAGACAGCGCCAAGACACTAGTTTATAGGGACGGATGCACCTTGAGACCATAATATTATGTGAAGTAGACTAGATACAGCTTCAATATCACATGGCTTCTCTTATATGAGAAACCTAAAATATAAATAAATTAGAGAGTCAATAAAAGATAACAAGAAAGAGAGAGATAGAGCTTTTGCAAAAGGGAAGGGGATATAGAAATGGAAGATGGAGGAAAGAGACGAAAAAAGAATTCAGAGAGTTATGTATATACACCGGCTCCCACAGTGAATTTAATCATTTCCTACAGCAAACATGTACTAATGAAAAATTTTAAAAGCTACAGAAGTGAGAAGGAAATTGGGCCTAGCTGTGTCTTTGAGGCTTTAGGATCCAAGGATCCTAGTGAACTAACCAAAAATACCCAGGGACACATCTCTGAATCTTAGCCCCAGATAATGAGACTGATCAGCTATTGTACCTGGCCCCTGCTGTTATTTAATTTACATATTTTGTTTAAAGAGGTAAATTATTTACAGCTTTTTTTTTGAACTCAGGATTTCTCAGATACAAGGCAGGTATAATGCCACTGAGCTAAATCCTCAGCCCATTACAATTATTATATTTTTTTTTAAGGTTTTTTGAGACAGGGTCTCGCTTTGTGGTTCAGGCTGGCCCTGAGCTCAGCCTCAAATTCACATCACAGCAATCTTCCTGCCTCTGCCTTCCAAGTGCTGGGATTACAGGCATGAGCCACCACGCCCGGCACTGGTATGTGGTATTGGTTGCCGCTGGGGTGAGTCTCCACACCCAGTATTGTTATGTGGTTACCGGGGATAGAACCCGGGTCCTTGAGCTTGCAAGACAGGCACCGGAACCACTGAGCTATATCCCCAGCCCTACAATTATTATTTTTTAAAAATAGATTAAACATGGTGTCTGTGTACTTAGGAAACCACTAGATCACAGCCATAAAGGTGACAAAGACTGTGTTCAAAAGCAAGCGGAGTGGCACAGCGTCTCCCTCATTTTTCTTGTAGAATTTTCATCTGTGCTTGAGGAAGGCAAACAGGAGTGCTGCTTCCCCTTCACTTGGCCCCTCTGCCACATATATTGGAGAAATCAAAAGGGCAAGTGAGGAAAAGTTTCTCTCCTTGGCCCTGAAACTTACTGGTTGAATCCTCCTGTCTGTGCACCAGCCGGTCTCCCTCATACCTGTCTCACTGACATAGCATCAAAAGATTACTATGAACTCAGTGATTTGCTTTGCAAATCTCACCACTCTTTCTCAGTTAAGTTCCCCAAAACCTCCCCACTACCTTAAAAGGTTCTGAAATTTTGATGTTATGTGACAGAAGCAGATAAAGGACAATTAAAAATTACTTAAACTTCTAAAATATCCTGAAGCATATTTGAGTGGACAGGTAATTGATGAAAACCTTTAACAACCCACTTCAGAATCCAATTTCCCTCTAGCCAACTGAAATGCCTCTTTTGGTACTTAATCTCATCATTTTCCTGGTATTCAATGGACTGAAAAACCAGCTAGTCATTCTCTGATTTTTTTAAGTGTTAAGTCTAAACTAGTATTTCATCTTAATTGATTTCATACTTAGTTCCAACTCACTGCTTGAGTGAAAGCCAGTTCCTATAGAAGGCAATGAAAAATTTGAAGATGAGAAGTAAGTCAAGTAAGGAAAGAAATGTGAACTCTTGACATCTTGGTCATTTTGTGTTGCTATAGCAAAATACTTGAACATGGATAATTTATAAAGAAAAGAGATTTGAGGGGCTGGGGAGTTAGCTCAGTGGTTCCGGCGCCTGTCTTGCAAGCGCAAGGACCTGGGTTTGATCCCTGGTTAACTGCATACAAAACTGGGTGTGGAGACTCACGCCCAGCAGCAATCAGTACCCCATACCACAGTGCCAGGCATGGTGGCTCATGCCTGTAATCCCAGCACTCGGGAGGCAGAGGCAGGAGGATTGCTGTGATGTGAGTTTGAGGCTGAGCTCAGGGCCAGCCTGAACTACAAACTGAGACCCTGTCTCAAAAAAAAAAATAAAAAACAGAGAAGAGATCTGACCAGCTCATAGTATGGTGGGCTCAAGATCAGGAACCAGCATCTACTGAACTCTGCTGCAGGTTTTGTGGTGGACAGCAGAACAGTGGTAGACAGACAGGTGAAGAGAGAAAGGCCATGTGGTAAGACAGGACACAAGAGATTCAAAGGATGTGCTGGGCTGACTTATAACAGCTTTCTCTCTGGAGACTTTTCTAGAGAGGCAGGACTTACCATGTTGAAAAAGCACAGTTTCTGCTGAAGATTTAATAACTTCTCATCAGCACCCCCTTCAAGGTCTCACTCACCACCTCTCAGGATACACACTGAGGATCAAGCTCATAGCAAATAAACTTGGGGATATATATATCCCCCACCTCCCTCCATCACCTAGTAAGTAGGACTGAAAGATCAGGCACCCTAGGGAAAGGTGGAGAAACATACCAACATTGGAAGTCTAATCTCTGAACTCTGAGTCTCTGCCCGCTCCCCGTGCAGCTCACAGACATTTCGATCCCATTCTTCGTCAAGCTTCCCCTCTTCCCATCTTCAGAGCAGCAGCCCTACATCACATTGAATTTAAAATAAAGAAATGCTTTTCCTAAAGAATCCGCACACAAATAATCTCATTACCCCAGTGCTTGGGTTTTACAGCAGACGTCTTCTGCCAGGAATAAAAGGAAGGGAAAAAAAATGTGCTCTACGCTCACTCACAGAGAACAGCTGTGAGGAGAGAAATGGTATTTAATTCATTGTGAAATATTCAACAATGGCTACACTGCACTTTTAAAAGCCTTTTGATAGTAAAACCCACAGGGAACAGCCCATCCTGTGTGCTGAAAAGCAGCTTCCCCACAATTAGTCTCTCTATTCAGAGGTCTGGGAAGTCTGTGTAAACTTCAGCACGTGCTGTGTACACTGTGAGCGCTTCAAGGGTATAACCTTTCAGGGACTTCGGGGCTTAGTCTTGCTCAGGGACTGCACTTCAGAGCAGGTCTGCTGGGGGTGGGGAGGCGGAAGGGGGCAAGGAGAAGTGAATGGGTAAAAAGACCCTCAGCACGCAACACGAGTGTCCAGCTAAAGAGAAACCATTCTCTGGAGAGGCTTGAAAATTGCCAGATTTATTCATGCTCTGAAAAAAAAGACCATTGTTGGACCGAGATCTAGAAGTAACAGCCCACAGTGGCTCATTTTCCTATTCCGTTGCTGTAGGACCTCCATGGCTTGTGAGAATACTGAGAAAGCTTGCACCTGTATTCTCTCACCCTGGAGGGTGGACATTAGTTACTGAGGGGGAAGCAACAGTAAAGATGTAAAATGAATATCTGGGAGGGCAAAGATGGTCAAAAGAATAAGCTTCAGAGTGAGATTCTAGTTAAATTACCAAGCCTCTCTCTGCTTCCCAGAGTTACTGTTAGTTTCCACTAGGGAAGATGGTCTTCTTTCTCTCAATCTCATTCACTTCATCTGTAAAATGGGAATATGGCTGACCTTCACAGGAAACATAAAAGCAAAACACCACATATACATAATCCCCAGCCTGTAGAACGTATTTGTAAACAGTAACTGCTCTGCCCCTCAAGCCATTCTACCAGGTCAGGACTTTTCTTGAGCCTTCTAGATAATATTATTTAAATTCCTTTTTAATTAGAGAAGAATGGGCTGGAATTTGTTCTTATTGCTATTTTTTTTTTTTTTTGAGTAGTATAGCAACATAGACACAAAAATAGGCACAGATCTCTAATAGACATTCAAACAAAACTTTACACCATGATGGATTGGTTTTTTTTATGTTCAGGAAATGTAAATTCAGAATTTCTAGAACACAAAGCACTATAAAATCTCTGAATATTTCAGACATAGTTTAAGTAAACAAAATTATTCTACTATCCCTAGTCTTTACTTGACTCTTCGGGTATTTCTGTTACCAGAAATAGCCAGCCACTTTTGTCACACAATATCACATTGAACTATAAGTGTTCTACAGAGCTCCAGCCCTGAGCCTACTCAGTCAGCAGCATCCATCAGATACCCTAACCGAAGATGGAGACCTAAGCTGTCACGGGGAATTCAGAGCAGCATCTCTAGTCTGGAAAGCTCTGAAAACCATCTCCTTTGTGTAAGTGACTTTGTAGGCATGGATATATACAATCAATGGTGCCAAGAGACACTAAAGATTAGAAATGAGAGCCAAGACTTCACAGGGTGATGTGGGGTCGGGGGAGCTGGTTTGCATTGTCTGTGACACTCACTGGTTTATCTGCCATTGTTGTTTCTATAAACATTGTTCGGGTGGGGAAATATTAGAGGCATTTTTTTCTACCACACTATTTCCCCTGTACTAGATAAGGATGATGGGGAAATCTACTGCTCACTAGGAAGTCAGTGAGGAGGCCGGGGATTTAACTCAGTGGTTCTGGCGCCTGTCTTGCAAGCGCAAGGACCTGGGTTGGATCCTCGGTAACCACATACCATACTGGGCATGGAGACTCATGCCCAGCAGCAACCAGTACCACATACCACAGTGCCGGGAGTGGTGGCTCACGCCTGTCATCCCAGCACTCAGGAGGCAGAGGCAGGAGGATTGCTGTGATGTGAGTTTGAGGCTGAGCTCAGGGCCAGCCTGAACTATAAAGCGAGACCCTGTCTCAAAAAATCTGAAAAAAAAAGTCAGTGAGGCACAGATCTCAACATGGCTTTTCTAGGGTGCTGTAAGGTGGGCAGAGCGGCCCACCCACATTCCCACCTCCAACTCACTTCAGGGAGGCCACAGGGCAAGGGGGTCCGTCAACCTTCATGGTGTTCACAGAAGTCAAGTCAAAGAACATGAAGTAAGAGATGCTGAAAACAAGAAAGCCTTGGGCAAGGCTGTGATGCTTGTTTCCAAGACAATGGGAAGGAAACAATACAGTTTCTCAGGGACAACCAGAACACTGAAAATGAACTTATCACAAGGAAGTGTGTCCCAGTGAACTCATCCTGCTGAGCAAGATCTCTAAGTACAATGTGCTCCATGCTATCGGACAGCACAATGGGACTTTTCCTTTGGGACAGTAGTTCTTTCCCTCTTTGGGGATCTCAGACTACCTGGAGAACCAGAGGACACTAGAAATATTGTTTTTGGAACCTTAGAAATATTCTTGCATAACTACCTCGATGTTGAATGCGATCATAATGTATATATAAAGTGTACCAATAAAATCAATTTTTAAAAAAAGAAAAATTCTTGCATGTAATTTCAGCAGAATAGCACATTTCTGAAACTCACTGATAACAAGAGCTCCCAGTCTGTGAGAATCAGCAGATGTGAGACTTGGCAGAAAGCTGGGGGTGGGGGGGAGAATTCAAAATAAATGTATGAGGTAAGGATGATAATGGGGGAAAGACACAGGCAACTAAAAGCCTGATTCTGTGGATATTTAAACTCCTGGCATTTCTGCTCCACCAGGACCACTCTGGAGAGTATGAGGACGGAGGGAAAAGACTGATACAATGGAAAAGTGATAGCTTGAGTGTTTTAATCTCACCTGCAAGAATGAACAGTTTCTACAATTCCAAAAGAGTAGGACAACTTTGCAAAGCTCATGAGTGAGCAGAGCTGAAACATTCAGGAATGGGATGAGAAAAATGAGAACGTTTTTTGCAAAGTGATTCGCGCAGGAGATCGTGGGCTGACCAGACGCGGAGAGGCAGCAGGGTCTGACCTGGAAGGTGAGCTCATTCGTCCCGCACAGACTCCCAGGCTGCCCAGGCTGCCCACACACTGGGCAGAGGTGATTTCTCTCCTAGTGCAATTAGATCGCCTGTTCGACCCCTGACCTCTGTCCCATGGATATTTATGTTTTCCAGAGAGGCAGGGAAGGTTGGAGCTGAAGGCACTGGATAGGGAAAGAGTGAGAGAGCCAAAGAAAAGGAGGGAGGGGAAAGGAGGAAAAGAAGGAAGGAGGGGGGACGAGAGGGGACAGGGAAGAAGAAAGAGGCTGGCTAAAAGAAGGGAAAAGAAAGGAAGGGAAGAAAGAAAAAAGGAAGCGAGGGAAAAGAGAAAGGGAGAGAGGAATAGTTGACAGTAGCCTCTGAGACACTAGAGAACCTTGTCCACCTGCTGCTTTACTATTTCCACTTTCACTGTAGTCACTCTGGTGCCCTGCAGTTCAGTGAGGTCGACACTCGTATGACAGATGCGGAAACTGAGGCTCAGGAAGCTGAGATGATTTTCTCTCTGCTACAGAGCTGAGACCCAGACCCCAGGAGGTCCCACCCAACTCCAGTCCATTTCCCAACCGTAGCGACGTACCACGTACGTGTGCGTTCGGGCCAGAGTCCCTCTCCCTTACCTCTCTTTCTATCTCCCAACCCATCTAGCCTCTTGCAAAACTACATCTCAGTCCAAAATCTCTTCTGTTCCAACCGTCTATTTCTCGAGCCCAGCTTAAGGCTAAGTTGCTACACAGCCCGCGAGGAGACCCCGCAGGCCGAGGCAGCCCACGCCTCCCTCCCTTCCGGAGCTAAAAGATCCGAGCTCTAAGTCCCAGGTCCCGGGGCGCCCAGCTCGGCAGCGCCGGCTCCGAGCCGGCTGGCATCGCCGGGGTTAACTCCCCGGCGCCGCGGAGCAATGATTTCTGTTTTATTTCAGCGGGGGAAGTGTGTGCTGCCTGATTAGCCCGATGGTTTCCTCTTTTCCCATAACCTCCAGACCCCCGTGGCCCAAGTGTTTACTCTCTGAAATAAAAAATCTGCTGGTGTTTTTCTTTTTGTGTGCTCGTGTATTTTGGGAGGATTGCAGGGAGGAAGGCGGGGTCGGGGTTAGGGACGTGAGGCTGGGGGAGGGGAGCGGAACGTTGCCTCCAGCTGCAGCTCCGGGCTGAGACCCCTGGCCGCAGAGCAAAAAAAGCGGCTTATTAATGAGGAAGCTGGGTCTCTGGCTTCAGCAGCTATAAACACAACGAACATCTGGAGGGAGAGTACGCGTCTGTCCCTGGCCAGCCGTGAGCGCAACAGGCTGTCCTCGCGGAGCCCCCACCCTGGCTCTCACACACCCTCTCCCCTCCTGGGCGGCAGCCCTCTCGGTCCACCTTCCTCCAGATTTCCATTCACAGACCCCAGAACGATGCCGGCCGGAGGCGCTCACCTCCCCCGCCCCCCTCCCCGCCCGCCCCCGCTCCAGAAGAGGGGTCAGATTGCTTGGATCCAATAAGAACTCGAAGCCCCAGGGACATTTTCCCAACTCTGACTAAATACTTGCGGTTTAAAAAAGTTAAGAGAACTACACACACACACACACACACACACACACACCCGCGCAGCCCCCTGGGATTTCTAGTGCAATGCCATTAACTTCCTAGGATTTTTGAGAAGCAACAATCAGGCCAAACGAATCGTTGCGTTTCACTTGAAGCTGTACTAGTCCTGGCCGCAGGCTGCTCTTCTGCCTCAGCGTCCACCTTCCATCCCAAGGACCTGTACAGACGACTTCCATTCCTAAAGACCTTTCCCATCCCAACAGCCCAGAGGCTGCTGAGGTCCCCTCAGTCCCAAACTTAGCCCTTCTCATTTTCGAATTCCCCCAGGCTTCACTTCCCTTACACTGGTAAACTGAGTCTGAACAGCCTAAGGCAACACAGCAGTGACCAGAGCCTTAGTAAGGGCAGGACCTCTAGTCTCCTTGGCCCGCTTCAATTCCTACATCCACCAAACGAAAGGGAAAAAGAAGACTGTGACTTTGCCAGTCTTCTACTCCTACTGACCCAACTGAGAACTCTTCAAATTAGGTATCACACCTGTTGAGGACAGGAGGAATTTAGCTACCAATCCAGTGCCTTAGGCATCTCAAATATGTTCTAAGTCTTTCAGCCACGTCATACTGAACCTTCTGCCTCAACCCCACATCCTTTAAATTATACTCCAAAACCTCAAGCTGGGGAAGTTCTTGAAACTGTATATGAAATAGCACGGGCTCAAAAGCCACCACCAGGCAGTAGGTGGGAGTAGAAAGAGGGAGGCAACATAACACTAGAAAACTGGGGTGACTTCGCAGCCATCTGAGTGACTTACACCAAAGAGGGCCAGGCACCCGCAGCCACCTCCTTATTAGACAGATGACAAAATGACAGGCCTCACGGCTAGCCTCTGAGCAGGCTGACTCCTTCCCTTGTGTACTTCTGGGGCTCCACAGACCACCTGCTTCTTCTCTCTCGGCATTTCCTCCTGGCAACCTCAGGCCCTCTCAGAGATGACTCTTCTTGGCCAAAGCTCCTCTGTCACCTAGGAGGAGCCTGTCACAGCAGTGGCACACAACCTCAGCTTTCTGTGGAACGCCAGACCCTGGACCACAGTACGGCTTGCTCCTCCCCACTCACCTCACCTACCAAGTCAGCCTCTTAGAAGGATTTCATTTGCCTTCTCCCTTGGTCTTTCACTGGCCAGTCTTATTCCACAGAGGAGTTACGTATTATTGTTCTGGGAGTTTGAGGTCTTTCCATGAGCCTGGAGGAAGGGGTCCCAGCAGGTTCCTAGTTTTCTTTTCTAAAGTGACCTATAAATCTTTCCAGAGAGAACTGTCCCACATCCCTCGAGGGACAATCTCTGTCTAGTACCATACTGTCCAATATTACAACACTCATGAGATAAACACACGCACGATTTCACATATACTGTATACGTACACAATTTCGAGTCCTCTAGAAAAGACTGACATTGTCCTCTAGAAAAGGCAAGCATAGCCTGAAGGCAGACAAGCATACACATGCAGCAGATAGATAGTTTAAAACATTACTTTTTTTAAAACCCTGAACCATCTGACATGGTCAGTTGAAAGAACAAATCTGCTATGAGAATAAACATTTCAGAGCAAGGTGAATCTCCATTTAACAACTCTCTCTGGCTTTCCCTCAGTGTTCTCAACCCTTAAAAGCCAAGCTGGAGGCATCTGTTTTTTTTCTGCTGAAACTTCCCACCTGGTTGTCTATAGACCTTTCCAAACACTGCCCAGGTTTGATCTCTCCCAGCCGCCCCATTGGCTGAGAAAGCCCCAGGACAGACTATGAATTCAGACTCTCAACACTAGCTCCCACTTGAACTTCCAAAGTTTATTTGGGAAAGACATTCTTCAGTTCAACCATTTATTAGTTAAATTGTTTGAGAAACTTTAAATAGTGTGGTCTGGGATCATTCATTGACATTGTCAAGCTTCATGTGATAAATAAATGTAGTATTTCATGCATGAACCCTTTGCTCTGCCATGTAAATGTACACCCTTGAATACAGGTTGCTCGCAGACAAGGACTAACCCTTCCCCCTTTTCTGTCTGCCTTATTAGCCAGTGTGTGGCTCTGGCCATACAATGTGTTCAGCCAATCTGGAGGTCACTTTCTGACTCAATGCTTCCCACACGTTTCAGGACAATGAGTCAGAAGTCACTCCAGGACAATGATTTATAATTGCAAACATTCATATCCTGGTTACTGAGTGAGGTACTGTTTTATGCTTTGCAATAATTAACTGAATGATTCTTGGAGTGTGACCTCTAATGCAGTAGCATCAATGGTACCTGAGAATTTTATTAGAAATGCAAATCGGGGAATCCTAATTTAGATCCAATGACAGAAACCCTGGGGGTGGAACCTTACAACTTACATGCAACAAACTGTCCAGGTGATTCTGATGCATTTTGGGAGATTCCATTTCAATAAGTCTGCAATAAGGTTTAAAGCATTACATTTTCAATAGTATTAATGCTGCTAGTCTGGGGAACACACTTTGATAAACTCCTGTATGTAGAAGAAAATGCAAATGCCAAAATTAAGTTACCCAAAGTCATAATTTAGAAGAGCAGATGAAAATTCCAAGCAGTTCGGTTCTGAAGTGTGGATTATTTACCACTGCATTATATGTCCACCCTTTCTCATTAAGAATGGGAAGTGGCAGGTATTCTTTGCATGAGGGTATAAAAAGTCTAGCTGTGGTCAAAAACCAAAGCATACAAAACTACATTATATACAAAGAAAAACACAACCGTCTTGTTTCTCAAATTGAGTAATATGGCAGTAACAGCATAGGTTTACTGTCGTGAAGGTCAGTTGGGGATCTGTGTTTACGGACAGCTGTCCATCTCTAAGAAAGTATTCTGCAAGTGCACTTTGACAGCAACATCACCTGCACAAATTTGGTCAATTCAAAACAATCCATGTCTGGATCTGAAAAATAATCGCTGAAATGAAAAACAAGTTGATACCCTCTCACTCTGGAAGGGTGCCACATACACATTTCCAGGGTTGCCAAGTATCTTCCGACATGCGCTATGGTCATTCACGATCTTCAGAAGTGGGAGACTGAGTCAAAGGTGGACGGTGGCACTCCTGTGATGTAAGTGGCCTGGGTGCTCCTGGGGGTGTCTGAGGTTAGTGTCTAGTTTCCAGGGAAAATAGGTGTTACATGCCTCCACCTAAGGCTGAGCTGCAGTCTGAGGCTCACTGCTGCCATCTGAAAATGGTTTGCATCTACTCTGTCAATCCACAACTGGGCTGAGGATAAGAATTAGTCATAATAGACAATGATAATACAACATGACTGGATTCCTCAGAGACAGGGAGTAAGAGCTCGACATGTAAAAAGTGATTCTTCTTCTGATGAGGAGTGAGAGGGCTGAGGGTGAGGGACAGAACAGAGAGAAGGCCCGGAGAGGAGGCAGGGTCAGTGGCTCCACTCCAGTCAGACTATAAACAGTAACAGACATCGCAGCCCTGTCTTGTGTAAGGGGCTCCATTGATACACAAGTTTCCCTGACAGAAGGGTGACGAGAAGCGGGGACAGAAAGGACCCATTCATTCATGCACAACACTAGCTCTCAGCCCCATTGGCTCTTGATAATGGCTCCAGGCTGACAGGGAGAAGGGGGCAGGGGCGGACGGGAGGAGGAGATAAGAATGAAAGAAAATGATGACTACAAGATTGTCCCGAAGAAATGTACAGCTGCACAGGCAATTGCATGCAAATGTGGCTGCTCTTTTTAGCTGTATAGCTAATGTCCCCAGAATCATCTATTTTTCTCTTTCATGTTATTTTCCCTCCCCTTCTCGCCTTGTCTTTTTTTCTGGGCCTCCCTGCTTCTTTTCCCCTTCCCATTCATTTTTCTCCTTCTCTCTTTCTTATTCTCTACCTCTCTACCAACCTTTGTTTTCTGTCTACTTCCACACAATTGGTCTCTCTCCTTCTGCACTGCTTCACCATCTATTCTGTCCCAGTGATTCCCAGCCTTGGTTACTGAGTCTTTTCTTCCCTCACCTGGTCAGATGTTTCCCATTCATGTTTTCTCGCAGCTGCCTTCTCTCTTCGACCCTCCCTTCTTTCCTCTCCTCCTCATCAGCCTCTGCCCTTCATGAAGAGAAATAACACTCAGAGGGAGGCTGCTGGTCCTTCCTCGAGGGCCCCTCCGGTCAGCATTCCACTCACTGACAGATGTGTGATCCTTGCAAAAGAAGTTCATTCATCCTTTCTGAGAGCACAAATGTGAGGGGGAAGCAGGACTAGGAAGTAGCCATGAGGCAGAGGAAGGGAAGGAAGCTGAAGTTATAAATAGGATAAAAGAAGATGAAAAAAAATATGAAGTATTTTGCTCCCTTTTCTTTTTAGTCAACATCTCCAAGAAAATGTACCACAGCTGGGAAAATCATTGGTTGGTCCATGCCTTCATCTCCCTTCCTTATAACCCCATGATTGCTTTCCAAATGACACCAATCACTGAGGCAAGCTGGATCACAGCCCAGAAATAGTTCCTGCTTCTCCTTCATCTGGACGGCTCCCACAGCACAGGGGGGCTGCCAAGGCTCGGGGTTCTCACCAGATATTTCTATCAGACAGAGCCTAGGGCAGTGGGAGCTATAGCCCACATCTGCAAAAAGATCATCCCTGACCAGTAGGGAGCTAAATCCTCATGGAAGCTGTCCACCACTGCTGTTGCTATAGTTGATGACAACAAGGTTTGGGTGAGTCCAGCTTCCATCTGATAACAGTCCAGAAGCCTGTATCACACTGCAGTGAACTTGGGCATTTAAAGGAAATTTCATCCCGTGGCACTGATCACAGGCTTTATAAACACTGTCTCCTTGGCCTTAAAATAAGAACTATTTCTTTTAACATTTAAGGACCTTGGCAAGGAAAAGAATAAAAAGTTTTCTTCCCTTGGGAAGTTATGTATTTCTCCACCTGGGAGAAAGAAAGGGACTATGTCCCTTTGCTATGAGGAAGAGTGTACCAAATAATCTTGTCACCTCGACTGGATAAAGAGACTCCTGCAGAGGCAACTGGCACTCAAGACCTGTAATTTCCTCCATAGGTTAGCTCATTAATGAGTTCTAAGCTGATTGGGAAGATATGGATTATGAACTAAAACCTAAACTGAGCCAAAACATACCATTGTCCTTTAACTTGCAGGTATCAGATACTTCGTCCCAACATTGAGTAAACTGACCAATATCAAGAGGCAATCTTTTTTGTTTTTGTTCTTGTTTTTCAAAGAGGCATTCTTATATTCACGTCATGGACGAGTGTGAAATGTCTTTAAACATTAAAAAACCAAAAGTAATTCAAGGTAGCTTTAATCTCAGTTGCACTGGAAGATGTAAAATTTCATCCTTGAAAAATTCATAGGATTGAAGAATTATGTGAGTACTGACACAGCTGTTTGACCTTTCACATAAGTTTTGCTTAGGACTTTAAAAAACTTTTTTTATGTCCTCTAGTTCTAAGTCCTTAAGGCAAACCTGTGAACAGGTGCAAAATTTTCCCAGCCTTTTCGTGTAAATGTAGACAGCTGAGACATTTGGGTTTGTGCATACAGGAACTGACATGCTAGACAGAATGCACTTGCATAAATGTTATTATGTCTGGAGTCCAAGTGGTGCCAAAGAATACCTCAAAGATCAAGGGCTAATGAGGCAAGAGACCATGGAAATAGGGGTTGACTTCATTCTGTCCTGAAGAGGAATCAGGTAACTGCAAAACAACTTCCTATGCCTCCTGCACCCCACACCTATCTCTGACCAAGTACTACACAGCTCACCTTTCATGGCTGCATTTATGCCTAATGAAAAATAGAACACAACCAAAAACATTTGTTTTATTTCACCATTGTCATAAAAGCAGTTTACCGTGAAGTTATGGAAAGGTAAGAGATCACGGAATAAGAAATCTACATTTGTATCCCAAGATTTTTCTCAATCCCGTGACTTCACCAATGTAATTTCTCAGACCTAGGTTCGATATGTAAAAATAATGCCCTTACTCATGCCAAGAATTTATCCTTGGATAAAACATAGATTCTGCCTGGCTTTTGGTATTTGGATTTGTTATCTTAACAAGGTCTCACGAAAAATTGAATTTACTATCTGAGTTGGTCATTTCATAATCCTGATATTCAAGCTTTACATTTTGTAGTTTTAAAAAATGCTAGCAGGTAAGAAAAAACTGTAAGAAAAAGAATAAGTCTAGAAAACTAAAGAGACGGGACTTCAGACTGCTGAAGTCCTTGGGGAACAGATCTGTTTATTCCACAGAGCTCCCTGGAGGCGTCTGACTCCTGTTCACCAGGGGGCAGCACTGTCACCAGCAAGAATAGGAAGGAGAAGGAATGCTGAGAAAGAGGATCTTGTTTGACAGAGGGCTGGGGAGAGGCAGGCTGAGGAAAGGGAGGTGCGGTACTGGTTGGTGTCTGTGAGCAGACTAACAGAAAGAAATGCTAAATGGAAGAGATGATGCTCTGTAAAAAGGCTAAGTAATTTGTGCACCTCTGTTTTTCCAGTTCATTCTTTATGATGGCAAAGTGTGTAGGCCTTTTTGTCCACAGCTCCCATTAAGTGGGCCAGTGTCAGGAAATGCTCACTAAGCAAAACTGTTAACAAAACAGAGACTCAAAATAATCCCTCTTGGGCCCGTTTCTAGAATTTAGTCTTACTGCTGAACAATAAAGTAATGAAAAAATACTGAAAAGGTCTGGGACCTTCCATCAGAGAACAATAGCATCTGTCCTCAAGTAAGCCGTGGCAGCGTTATTGCCGAGCACGCAGCCCTGTCAAGTCGCCCTCATACTGCACCTCTCCTCAGCTCAGCTTTTGTTTATGTTCCTACCTGAGCCGTAGTGTTCGAGGCCAGTAGGAACTTCCTGAGTAGCCATCTCATCCCAGAATGGGAAGCAAGGTCTTTGCTGGTGATAACTGGACTGGAAGCCACAGGGCATTTGAGGATCTTCAAAAGTGTTGATATGTCCCTGCCTCTGTGACTAGGAAAGAGAAAAGGAGACATGTTAGGAGGAGGAGAGCCTCGCTAAGTTTGTTTTGACTCAATATGGCTTTATATCATCCAGTCACATGGAATCTTCCCTAGAAAATAGTAGGACACAATCAACTACTGATGATCTCCCCTTCAGACCCAGAATTCACAATGATAATTTCCACTTTTAACATGAGTGCATTTATCTCCATCCATCTCTTCATGCATTTGAAAACTCTTTTTCTAAACCTTCAAAGGGAAGATTCATAGTTAAAAGCAGGGAAGAACAATTATCAGTTTAAATTTATACAGTCCTGGCCTTTTCTTCTTCCGACATCTAACTCTATAAAGATACCATGAAAGAATATTCCTGTAAGACAATCCAGTATTGTAGAACTAGAAGATGATGAATGCAAAAGGAAAAACAAAAGCATGAAATCTACATCATAGATCCATCTCGTTTTCTGGTTAATCAGTAGATACAGGCTTTATAAAATCAGTTGCTAGACAACTGTTCATTTCTTTCAATATTTGATGATCTGCCACTTTCTTACTAATTTTATAAATTCCCTGAAACTTATTATCCACCCTGCACTAAAACAGGCAAACACGATATTTGGGGGTGATGTTTTCTTTCAGTGTTTAGAATATCTCTTTTACAGCCAGATGAAGCCAGATATGCACAATGGCAAATCCTGGCTCCACCACTTACTGATGGGAGCTGGTGTCTGCCTCTTAATCTAGACCTTAATTTATTCAGTTATAAAATGGGAATAATAATTCTTACTTGATAGAGTACAGTTAAATAAAATAATATCTATAAGAAAATTATATAAGAGAAAATACAAAATGTGTTTAATAAAGTCATGTATTATATAATGTGCATCCAATAAATATTATTTGTGGAGCTGGTTCTCAGTGAAAAAAAGTAAGCATAATTTTATTATATGATACTCTTAACATTTTTCAGGTCAGAAAAGTGGCTTAAATATTAAAACACAAAAAGAGAAACAGCAGATTTGTGGAAAGATTTCTTGAAAATAGGAAGCTAATCTATACTGAGTCATCTTCAAATTGCTTGGTTTTCATTCTCTTCTCTTATGGCTCCTTGGCCTCCACAAAAACTCCAATTAAATAATCAAAACTGCAAGAATTTGATGTGATTAAAATCATCGATGATCTTGTAATCATAAAGGTAGCACCTAAGGCACTATTCTCGCCCAAAGAATAGCTCACTGACTGCCAACAGGGCTCTTCACCTGGAGAATCTCTTGTGCCATCCCTCCCCTGGAGCATGTAAAGATCCAGCACTATTATGTCAGGTGCAGCTCAGTTACTCACTGTTCTTTCCTCAGTTCTGCAATGCTACACCCATTTCACTGCAGTTGAAAAATGTCTCAAAAACACTTTACTGTAGAGAACATTGATTTAAACCTAAGTAGAGAAGGAAGTCCCATTTCCAGTAATACTCATAAGCCTATCTAAATCAGGGCTGTTTTACAGTTTAGATCTAAGGTTCCCCCCAAATCCCATGTTTGGATGGTGAGAGGTGATCTACACATCAGTGGGTTCATCCATCAATGAGTTCAGTAGCTGAGGGTGCTACAGGAAGTGGGGTCTGGCTGGAAGTGGCCACAAGGGTGTGACTTGCAAAGGTGTATTCTTTTCCAGGACTCCTCCCTTCTGTCTCTCCTTTCAGGCTGTCACGGGACAGACAGCTGGCTCCTTCCACCATGCCATTTCTGCTTTGGAGTCAGTCAGCATTGGACTGAACCCACTGGAAACTGCATGCCAAATAAACTCACTTTCTTTACGTTGTGGGTGCCAAGTATTTTGCCCGGGTGAGGGGAGAGTACCTAGTACAGGCTGGACATAACATCCTCTTGGGCTGTTGATCTTCCAACAGTGCTGAAGTTACTGAAAGTGTAGCAACACCTGGGGGACCCAGTGAAGATGCCCTGAATTGTTTTATATCAACCGCTAACTTCACCAACCTGCTGGTGCTCAGAAACCAGCAGAACTGCAAAAGTATGAGCAGAACCTTGGTAGACTGACCACTTACATGCTCAGGAGACAAGAGACATCGAAAATAGACTACTGAACTTCAGGCAGGAAACGTTTCCTGGATTCTGATTTCACCCCACCATGTTGACATCTGATTTTAATCTCCGAGGCTCCTGAAGCAACTACTCTTGTCATCTCTGTGAGTCCTCTTTGAAGGACTCTTGGAAAATGAGTCAGTTTAAAACACCTTTTCTACACATGTAAGTCAAGCTATGTGTTCTCAATATTTTTTTAACATCAGGTGTCAAAATTGGAGGTATAGGATCACAAGGAGGGAATTTCTATTCCAAATAGTCCAAAGGAAAGCTTAAAATTGCAAGTTGAGTATGTCTCTTCTCTTTTGGGAGGCCGTGTACATGGTTTCCCTATAGAACAAGACCCTTGTAAGATGGAAAAGGGTAATATAAATAGGGCCCTTCCTTCTAGGGTGTGGGTGGATGTAGTATCCTGCGGACAGTATAAGTGAGGTCACTGTAAAATGGTAGCAGGTGGTATAAGCAGGGTCTTCGCTAGAGGGTAACAGGTAGTATAAGTACACTCTTTAAAAACAGGTAGTGGTGGGGAGTTTGTTACAGGACCTGCTAAGGTGGTAGATAACTGAGAAGGGCTAAAATTCAGAATTAAAAGTTTAGGTTTTTCCTACTATGGGAAACCCACTGAATGTAACGTATATCATACAAAGGGGCATTAACAGAAAATGATCTCAGAACAATGTGCAGAAAAAAGAAGGAAGGTAGAAATGATCAGTTAGTGAACAAAGTAGGAAATAGTGAGGTCTCAGACTTGATGTTGGCTCCACTCAGAGCTTTTGAATCTACCTATGCATAGTATTAGACTGATTATATGTGGCTGGCTCTTGTCATAGAGTTGCCTTGTCCCCCAGTGAGGTTCTCTGTGAAAAGGGACAGTTCATTTGGTTTTATAAATAAAGCTGTGTATTTGAGAGCATAATTTCTCAGTAGCCTTCCTCAAATGACCCAGAGGACACTGGCGAAACCTATCTCAGAATTCTAAAAAAAAGGAAAAGCATGAAAAATGGCAAATCTCCCCTAATGCACACACATCCTTGCTAGAGGATGCTCTTCTCCCAAGAAGCCTTTAATGGTTCTGTTATTGCCACACCTGCCTGTTATTAGACATTTCATGAACTGACTTAGTAACTATTTCATAGAGTACGAAAATGACTTTTTCACTCAAGAGAACCGCATCACCAGAGTTCCACTTCATTATGAAACCATCTCAGTTGTGGAGAAATAATTAGGATATCAGCAGAGCAGAGACCTGCCACACAGCCCCCCACTTGCTGCTGTAATGGGCGCCACCCAAAGCAGTCCCTTCCTGCCCAGCGAGTCTCTTCGATGGCATCTTTCTCTCCTGGCTGCAACTGGAGATGAGTTAATGAGACACAACCAACACACCCAGTCTCTGTCACAGTTCCTAAAAACCGCCTGACAGTTTCTCACTCATGAGCCTCACAGGTGATTGTTGAAAGGAACAAACATACATCACACACCTGTTGGCACCAGCTGGCATGCCCAGCATCACACTGACTTGGCCGCTTTCAATCTTTGCCACAATCCTGCAGTTAGTACTTCCTCTCTGTTTTGCAGAAGAGCAAACTGAGATTTTAGATGAGAAGTAAAGTTGCAGAGGCCGCAGGGC
The DNA here is from genome assembly GCA_004026965.1 of Petromus typicus. NCBI lineage: Eukaryota > Metazoa > Chordata > Mammalia > Rodentia > Petromuridae > Petromus > Petromus typicus. The sequence continues at coordinate 56,916 of PVIR01001572.1, read as the reverse complement.
TAATATATCAGTGGAGGTGATATTTTACCTCCCGTCTGTCTAACTTCATGCTGTCATCTCTTCTGTCTGTACAACGTGAAGCTCAGCAGCTCAAGATCAGTTTTCTTACAAATGACGGCTACTGTTCTATAATAGGTACTTGATAGATGATGCCGATGCATTCGTGGAGCTAATATGAATGGTGCATCTTGTCTGTACCAATATGATGCTAATAGATGCTAAGAACATAAGATGAACAAGAAATGAGCCATGCCTTTGGGATCCCATGGACAAGTAAACAGAAAGTTACAGTGTAGGGTGTAACAGGGTTAAGTACCAATGTGATGGGGGAGGGGAAGCAGAGGAGGCTTCTTGGAGGAAGTAGAATAAGGTAAGAACTGTAAGGTTGAGTAGGATTTGATCTTGACAACAAGAACAGCATAATATACCTACCAGTAAAAAAGATCATGCACAAGGACTGGGGACATAGTTTAATGGTAAAATGCTTATCTAGCATGTGCAAGGCCCTGCCTGGCCCTGGTCTCCATCACCAGTTCTGTAAAAACAGACAAAGAAGATACACAACTATGTAGGGAGGTGCAAGAAAAGACTCAGATAGGCATCACAGAATGATGGAGACTGTTGTGTTCCAGGGACTAGCATAGGGAACAGGCAGGCTCTCGTGAACTGAAGAGACTTATGATGGTGGGAAGTAGGAAGAATTACCAAGAGGAAGCCAAGCCTTGGATAAGACCTGGGAAAGGCACTCTGGAAGAAAGTCTCAGAGTGTTGTGCATGAGACTAGGTGGGTCAGTACATTCTAGAAAGATCCATTTGATTTCACTGAATAGGATAGGTAGGCATAGAAGGTAAAAAGGCTAGTCAGGAGCCCAGCCAGCCATAGCAGGCTGAAGCAAAAAGTTAAGTGAGGTTTACTGACTCCAATTTTATTTCATTTTTAAATTACTCTCCATAATAAATTTTATGCTAATTCTCATTTTTAAGATAGTGCATTAAGGTATTATTCAGTGGATTCCTTAGCTTCTGTGTCCATGTGACTGCCTCACCCATCTAATCTTGTTCAGCTATAAAAAGAGTCAGACCAGAGTGATGAGGAAACAAGGAATATACAGTTTGAAAGGAAGAATCAAAATCATTTATGACTGATTGGGTAGAGGGGATGAAGGAAAAGAAACAAATCCAAGAAAACAGATTGCTTGCTTCTGTAATAGTGAAAATGGTGAATGAAAGTGCCATAAATAAGGAGAATGAAAAGCAATGTCACTTTACATGGTTCTTAGAAGGAAGAGCAATTTGTGAGGAGGGGCCCCTAAGGTGGCTGCATGGTATAAGGACAGGGAGGAATAAAATATATTACCTAGCATAAAGGGTCAAGTTAGGGCACAGGCTCAAGAAATATCACAGCTAAGAGACAAAGAAACAAAATAGGGTCTGTAAAGTTGCCTCTAGTGAGGAGGAGAAACGAGAGGATCAAATAATCATGATACTCCCATTGACATAGAGGAAAAGCAAGACGGGCACAGTTCTGGAAACTAAGAGCAGAACTTTCAGCCTCAGGGATGGTTTCCAAGTGGCCACAAAGCACACAGTGGTGTCCAGGCAGCTGTGGACGGAGGGGACCCCCAGGCATCTCTGCCTTGCTCCACTATTCACACAGTGCTGCACCGGGGCAAAAGCACAGCTCCCACTTCCCTTACAAAAGCAACTGTAAGGGCACACAGCCCACAGGAGAAAAGCTTCTACTTACTCGATTTCAGAAATGAACCAGAGCCCTGGAAGTCTGGAAACCACAAGGACAAGGACAAACTCTTATTCCTGCTCTACTCAGAAGGTGCACCAGTTCTCCCAGCTTCCACCTCAGCAGGCTTCACCCCTCTCCATGCAGTGCAGGCTCCTTGCTGAGTCCTCAACTCCGCTGCTCCATACCTCAGGGTCTGCAGTATCTTCCCAGCCACCTTCCCTGCTCCACTACCTGCAGTCATGTCTCCTGGGCTCCTCTTCACCTTCTCCCTCTAGCTTTGCCATATCTCAGAGCCACTCCATGTGCTCAGGCCTCTTTCTCTCTGCTCACACCCCCAAAGTCCCATGAACATCTTTGGGAGAATAGGGTAATACTTGTATGACGCCAAATCACAAACATATGGAATCTTGGTGTCTGCAAGTGAGATGATGATCCTTCCAGAGTTTCTGGCTTCAGCCAAGCTGCTGTCACTGTGCAGGTGTTTGCCTGTGAGCTCTCTCCACCCTCACCTTTGCACCTGTCACTCAGCAGTTACCTATGGAATCCTGGGGCTTAGCCTTAAGCCATCAATATGGAAGACACAATAAACACTTCTAGACGCTGCTGTTTTCTAAACACACTTTAAACCCAGGGGTGAAGCTGAGTCGCCCCTGGCTGAATGGCACTGAGATTTGCAAAGCACAAGGACAGTTGGTATTATTTTCTAGGAATGTCATAAACATTCATGTGCAGTCTAGCAGAAAGACAGAGACTATAAATCAAGAAGCTTGGATTCAAGTCCTGCTCCACCACCAAGGAGATGTGTAACCTCTGACCTCTCAATTAGCCTCCCTAAGCTTTTGCTTCCTGAGGAGGCTTCCTCTGACAAGCTGCAAGTTCCCCGCCAACTCCAAGTCTCCGTTTTGCTAATCCACCCACATTCTTCTTCCCAACCTGGTGAAGGACAGCGTTCATCATATCAATGGCCACACAAAGGTGGGAAAGCCTCCACAGCCGGAAGTTGTCAGAGTTGTCATAATGAATATCACCTCCATGTCCCCTTCCAATGTATTAATGCCTTTATGTTGCTTGTCATCATTCTTCCCTAAAACCATCCTCTAACACTGTTTCTTCATTCTATTTCTCATGTTGTAGAAAGAAAAAGTTAAAAACTTAGGAGGAACCTTAGTTATAAGAGCTGCTTTAACACAGTGTGCAGTACAGGTCAGTTCACAATTTAAAACCTTCTGCTGCCTGGCACATGGGATACCCTTGACAGGGGGAGTGAACAATTGCATGGACTGAGTTCACAGGGACTTCCTTGTCCTCAGAAGATGACTAAAGCAGCAGTTCCAGGCCCAGAACCTAGCCCCGACTTGATCTTGGCCTTCTAACCCTTCACAACTATGGGCAACAATACTCTGTTCTTTATAAGTCACAGGTAAATCTGAACATCTTACAGGTAAATAACCTGGGCCAATGGGGAGAAGTTTGGCCACACTGTGTTGGACCTCAGAAGGGCAGGACAGCATGGAGAGGCTTCTTAGGCACATCTGCTCAAGAAGGATCCTTGGGGCCCGAGGATTTAGCTCAGTGGTTCCGGCGCCTGTCTTGCAAAAGCAAGGACCCAGGTTCGATCCTCGGTAAGCACATACCATACTGGGGGTGGAGACTCACGCCCAGAAGTAACCAGTACCTCATCCCACAGTGCCGGGCGTGGTGGCTCATGCCTGTAATCCCAGCACTCGGGAGGCAGAGGCAGGAAGATTGCTGTGATGTGAGTTTGAGGCTGAGCTCAGGGCCAGCCTGAACCACAAAGCGAGACCCTGTCTCAAAAAACTTAAAAAAGACAAGAAAAAAAAAAAAAGAAGGGCCCTTGGCCCTGGTCTGAGGAGGGACAGAAGGAAGCAGGCAAAGCAGAGCTCCACTTAGCTCTCTGTGCGTCAGAGAGAAGGGAAGGTGGGCGCGGCCACAGCCAAGAGAGGCAGGAACAGACAAAATAGGAAAAGGCAATTTAATTTTAGACTCAAGGCCAGGAAATACTTTTGGAAACAATAAGAGTGATAGGCTTGGGCCATGGTGAAGGGGTAAGCATGACCTGCTGCAGGTTTCTTAGGGAAAATCTGAAGCCCGGAGTGGGTTGTGGAGAAGGGCATCCCTAACTGTGCTCCTGCTGCTAGGCTGGACTTGGCTGCCATAAAGACCAGCTAAGGTAGCACCTCAATGCGTCCAAGCACAGCCCTGACACTCTGCATGACAGTTTCTACACACAACCCACTATGGCAGAGACACAGCCCAGGGCCATTGAGCCGAGTGAGAAAAGGGCCTGAGTCTTGAGGCAGCCCTGCACCCTGCACTGGTGCTCTCTTGCTAAGAAGTCCTGGGTGAAGTTGCCTTACTTGTCAGCTTGGAGTCCTGCAGACATCAAGTTGCTTCCCACTCAGCACAAAGCCTCCAGATCTGCAGTGACACCCAAGATGACAGCTTGAGATGTCCATGGTGGAGGAAGAGCTGGTGTGGCTGGCACTGAACCTTGTGACAGGATGTGGATGGGAGAACTTGCAGGGCCAAAGGAATGCTCTACACAGCGTAGTTTTAATGTTTTCATACACACAACATATGGATACATGAAGATTATTTAGAAACTATTACATAGCACCAAGTATCTTTCTGAAAGATGAATCAGAGGAATTGGGTGGTAAAGAGTACCTACTGGCTGAATGTGTTCTTCCAAAATTCTGATGTCGAAGTTCAGTCACCAATGCAATGGTATCTGAAGGTGGGTCCTCTAGGATATGAGTAACCACATGGGCGGAGCATCACTGATAGGCTTAGACAACTTATAAAAGGTCTCACAGGAATGAGTCCAGTTTCTTCCATCCCTTCTCCCATGCGAGGGCACAAAATTCATCCTTTATGGGGCCATAGCAACAAAGGACACACTGGGCCCCTCACCAGGCCCAGAACCTACCCACGGTTCGATCACAGTCCGATCCCTCAGAAGTGTGAGCAACAACACTCTGTTCTTTATAAGTTACCCAGTCTCAAGCATTTTGTTAGAGAAACACAGACTAAAATAGGAGTATTTCAAACCAAGAGTCAGGAGTTTTGGACCACACTTCATCTCTTGCCGACTTTATAAACTTGGACAATTCATGTAACTTCTTAGGATCTTAATTTTTTGGTAGTTGACATGAGCTTCAAGCTCATGACTCCGAAATTCTTCAGTTTCTGCTAAGAGAACCTAACAGCTAGAAAAAAAACATAAATTATTTATATTTTTCCCCTTTAGTTTCTGCAACTACTACTGAGTCAGGAGTATAAATAACTCCCCTAAACACTATATTTCAATGATTACTTTAGGGGTAAACTATCACCATCCCAAGTAACAGAACAGAAGAATTCTTTTCTGGTTTGAATTTGGATTTGAAATTTCTCTCTGAGTGTCCTCATGCTTTTAATCCTAAATACCTTCTCACAGCCCTTGAGGATTCCCACAGAGAAGGAATTGACTTCTGCACTACACTTCACAGATACAGGATCTGTTTGCACAGAAAATACAGGCACCACACAGACACTGTGCTACAAACCAAGCAAAGATGCAGCTCCCGAGCCTGTGGGTTTGGAGTGAAGATCTGCCAGCAGCCAGAGCTGTGGGTCAGGGGCGACTTGCTCCCACGGAGCCCTATTAAGCCACTATTACTCAAAATGAGAGAGCCAGGTAGGTTTACACAATGGAGCTGTAAACCAGCAGCATGGGACAAGGAAACTAGTGGGGCAACAGCTATTGTTCATGCAAGGCAGTGGTCAGACAAGAGTTTCCCAATAAGAATATCTCCATCTACCCCTGGAGCTCCATCTTGTTCTAGCAACATCCTAGTGTGGTGTTGAGTAAAAATCATCTCCGTTCCTTCTCCTATGTACGCATCTAATACAATCAAATTGTCCAGAATAAGACATGGCAAAGTGAAAAGAGGAACAAGGGAATGAACTGAAGTCATCTTTGTGGAAGCACTGAACAGACATTTTTTCATTCAAAGGGCCCCACAAAGGCCTTTCAGGGTATGTTATACTCTGTCTATTGCATAAGAAAGAACACTGAGCTTCAGAGACATTAGGTAGTTCGCTCAAGGTTATGTAGGTAAAGAGTAACAGATCAAAATACAGGCCAGATCTTTCTGATTCCAAAAGCCAAAGCACTTTCTATTTTGTCTGGGATGCTGTTGTGGTCTGGATGTCTCTTCCAAAACTCACGTTGAAATTTAACTAATATCATAACAAATACCTAGAGATTACTAGACCGTGAGGCCTAGTAATGAGGATTAATACCTCATTGCAGGTGTGGGTTCCTAGCCTAAAAGATATACTTTGGTCCCCTAGATCCCTTTCTCTCTCTCTCTCTCTCTCTCTCTCTCTGTTCCTCTTGCGCCCTCTGTCACACTCACTTGTCACAAAACTACTCCTGTCATGAGGCACCAGCCAGCCTTCACTAGATGCAGCCTCCAGAACTACAAGTCACATAAATTTATTTCTTCATAAATTACTCAATGAGCTGCTGTTACAGCAGCAGAAACTAAACTAAGATAGACACATTCCTGAGCACCTGGCCCAAGACTAAAGCTTCTGTCTAATGTCTGGTATAAAACAGACAGGAGTTGGGTGTGTCTCCCTTCTGTCTCTCCAGAGTATCTGAAGATGGAAATGGAGTAGGTATATAAATTTGTCATTTAACCCATCAGTAGTGGAAGGGAGAAAGAAAACACAAAGAGACCTGCTCAAGTCATGGAGAGATTGGCATGATCCAGTTAATCTCAAAAGACCTCCAAGACAGGAATCTTGGGTCTGAGGGCTGTAGCTTGGAACTTATTTTTCCAGTGCACTTAGCTAAGCCTCAGGGCCAGCTCTTCCCCGAGAAGATTTGTCTGCACCAATCTAGGTGTGGGCGCCCCAAGAGGACACAAATCCCACTGCAGTGCACAGGAAGGATGGAGCCAACGTCCAGGCCAGCTGGTGAATGTGATTCTCTTTCACTTCCCTGCCAAGCTGACATCCAGCATATGCTCAGGCCTATTCTGCCACCTTGTCCCTACCCTAAGCAAATGTTGGAAGTAGCCCTGGTCTTGCGTTATTTTACTCTGTACAAGAGTCACTGCCCAACACATGTGAGCTAGTATATACAATCTCAAGGTCATTCATATAATAGAATCACAAGACCTTTCCTAGGACAGCATCTGAGCCCCAGCTTTCATTCCCCCAAACACAGGAACCATATTCATGAGACGTGTGCTTGGCTTAGAGACAGTGGGAAAAGTGGCTAGTGTTCAACATGTTAGCAAACTACTGAGGATATCACCCAAGCTCAAAGAACTGTCCTAGGAAACTCTGATATTTTGGAGTACCCATTTAGCCTCTGGGGCACCAGGGCCTTCCACGTGGTCTAGAACTCTAGAAGCCTGGGGTTTATTGCTTTATTCCCAAAACCCAAAGCTGCCAGCGGAAGTAAGGCGAGCACTAACATTCCCTGTCCTTTAAATAGCCTGTGGTGCTTCCTAATATTCACCTTGCACAGGTCCCCAGAAGCCTTCACATAGCTTATGTGCTGGAGAATTCAGCAAGGCCTGGGGCACGTTTAGTCAAAACTATGAACAGCCTAGGGTCCCATGCAGCCCTCCCTTTGCTGGGGCAGCGCAATGGCAGGATAAAATGGATGACACAGGAGAGGACCAGTGTGCCTGCACTGCAGGCACTTCCAGGGCTCAGGGCAGGCCGGCCAGCTGGGACCACAACAGGAAGGAGCCGCTTCCTCTCCTACACGAAGGGTCTCTGCCACATGGCCCATATAAGTACCTGGAAGCGGCCCCACACCCACACAAAGGCCAAGCCACTTCCAAAAGAGTTGTTTCTCTACCTCGCTGCCAGTGACATCATTTCATTCATTACAGTCTCCTGAGTGGTGACCTTATCATCCGGAAAACATGTGTCCCACTTCTGACAAACTGACCCTGAGCAGAGATGTGAATTCTGTGCAAAATGGCCATTACTTGATTTTAACTGTGGGTGTAAATATTTCATTCATCTGGTGAAATGCTAACAGGATCTCTAATAGATAAGTTAGCAATCTGAGGTTTGGCAAACTTTCAGGATTAGAATATAGCCCAATTTTATTTTAGAAGAGTATTTCTTGATAAACTAAAGCAATCCCCTCCAAAGAGGAACATATTCTCACCTTTTTTTTGTTTTTAGATTTCACTTGCTCAAATAATAACTTCGAGGACCCAAGACCTCCTTGGAGCAGCCAGAGCATACGAGGAGCATTCCACCATCAAAAGTAAGTTGATGTGCAACAGCTTCTCTGTGCCCAGGTTCCTCAGGCTCATGACAGTCTCAACAGAGGCTGGATAATTTTTAGGAAGCTGCTTTCCATACTGTGGGAAGTTTAGTTACATCCCTGGCCTCTGGAGACTGGAGGACTGTCACGGTTCCCAAATTGTGACAGCCAAACATGTCTCGGCTGTTACCAAATCCATTCATCCCCTGAGCAGGCAAATCACCCCCTACTGAAAACCTCAGTAGCTTTTGGGGTTTCAGTTCTCCCTCAAGCATGCCATGCCTGGGACAAAGATTTTAATTTTTAGCTCTGTCTAATTCAAACTGTACCACCAACCAACGGGACTTGGATAATTGGATGGAGCCCAGTGTACTGAGTCCTGAGTACTGAGGCTCCTGTGACACTGAAAAGACACTGGACACCTGGAGCTCTGACCGCTTTGTTTTTGAAAGTTGACACAACTTTACTTACTTCTCTGCCGGATCTTAACCTGGGATGCAGAAGGTGAGGTTTCCTTGGTGCTAGGCTCCTTGGTGCCAACTTGCTATGGCTGTATTTTGTAGATAATTTATAGATGCTTTGACTGTTTCTCATAGCCCAGCCTGAGATGGTAAGGTATCCTATTAAAGCTGGTTTATTGAACTTCAACTTACACTGACAAATGTTATTGACTTGTTTGGTTTTATTAGGGCAGAAAAGTCAAGGACTTCTTCATTTGCTATATGATTCTGAACAGTTTCCTGACTAGGTCCAGTGATGGAGAAACTGAGGTTCAGAGAGAAGTTATGAGTGAAGATGCTGGAATGATGCCTTAGCAGCAATCTTGCCCAAATCCCTGCTTTTATTCAAGCAGCTTTGGAATTTGCAATGAAAGGATCTTCCATGGTGATAATGTCTTCCAGATAGAACTATGGAGGTGGAGTCTTTGTTTTGAAACCAATGGAAACTATTCAAAATATGTTAAAATATCTGGTGAATTCCCTGAAAGTAGGTCTCTTTAGGGGAAAATATGCAATTAGGCTAACTTGGGATTTCCCAACCTGTAAGTTCCAGATACTCTCTCTAGGATATTATCATATTATGCTTACAAACCAAATGGTTATATAAGATGTTTTTTACATCAGTGTCTTTATGAAGTATATATTTATAAGGCATGCTTCACTTAGAAAAGATATTCGTCTTGGCTACAGTACTGATAGAATTAACAAAGGCCAATTTTAAATTATCTTTTCCAAGGTAATGACACATTGGTCCTCCTATTACAGTATCTTCATTTATTTTAACAAGTGTCTACAATATCATGTTTAGAGAAAATGCAATGTGTAGACCTTCTATGACAATTTCTTCATGAAAAGCAGGAGGATATTTCACTGGATACATCTGCAACTCTTGACATAGCCTTCAGCTTCAAGTCACCCGGTAGCTTCCACCAGGCAAACTTGAGCAACTATTTACCTGAGTAGGAGTGTATATTTTTCAAAACATATTTCTGATGTAATTATGGTCTAAACATTTTCTTGATTCCAATATTGGAATAGAGGTGGTGCTTACATGAAAGCAAAAGCCATTTTTAAAAGAAATGAATGTCACAAAACATACAGCAAAGAGAGATGTGTTAATCATCTTTAAACTATGAGATTTAACCTTGAATATACAAACTTGTTCATTACTTGATAATTCAGTACCACACAGAAGTTCAGATTTTTGTATCCCACTAGAGTGCAATGGATATTAACACAGCTTAAAGCTACCAATGCTAAAAATGACACATAGTCAAAGTTGAAAAAGAGCTCTTGTTAATAAATATCTATTTAGATCCATGAATGTACTGAGAAGAGTTGAGAAAAAACTTATCTATTCAATTACAGAGGAAATAAAAAGAAAAACAAACTTAGTGATAACTATTTTTGCCTTAAAACCTGCAGAATTTCAAAAGCATAATTAGCAACATATCTGTTAACATTTATATTTCACTTTACAAACTGGGCCTGATCAGTAACACCATTATAGGACCTTTTGTAAAGCACATTTTAAAAAAGATTTTCCTAAGCATTTCCAGTAAACAGCACAGAGCATGCTCAAGGATCTTTCCCCGAGGCAAAAATACCAAGTCCTAATGTTCAATTTATCTTTCTTAATCTAAGATTTCATATTTCCCCATAAGTTTATTGTCACATTTCACTTTATTTTCACTTTCAGATTCTCTGATTAGAATACTGGCACTGTTTTGCCTTTGTGCTTGAGACCCAAGCTAACCTAAATTATAATATCAGTAGGTCTAGGGTGCATTCCTATGGGAAATGTCCTCACCAAATGAATGGGACATTATATATCAACTGGCTTTGTCTGTGAAGCATGTTTGGGTCACATTCTCTGAAACCCATATACATTAAAAATCTTCAACAAAGTCAGGAGATTTGGATTACTACTTTATGTGCTGATAAAACCAGAGATAATCTCACAGTTGATCTCCTCCAAAAGATTCCAAGCTAAGGCCAAGTTGCTGTTCAGGTTATTGACTTCTCTAAGCAGGAGAAGTCAGAAACTGGAAGCCAGGGGAAAGGAGTGTAAAAGGCTGAGTGCACAAGGAGGTGCCACGAAGGGTCCACTACTCACCACCACTGCAGGACGAGATGCTGGGTAAGGGCCAGGGCTGCTCATGGCCGAGTCCACAAAGTAGTTCATTCTGCTCTCAGCACCTGTGCAGGAGAAAGCACTGGCTGAGCCACTGATCAAACATGTGTGAATGGACAAGACCCCAAAGAGCATGAGGACTAAACTAGAAGCTTCCCTGGGATTGTGCAGCAGAGAAGGAAAGTGAAATTCAGTAAGACAGATGACGAACCCTAGCACAGAAGCCAGGCCCTGACACAGAAAGGCAGCGTCAACAGTCCGTTATGTCTGCACACTACTCACACTCCTCAGTAAGCAAGTCTATGAAAACCACCTTTAACAGGCTGCTTGGACAGGGACTGCACCTTGTGTGTCTTAAACAAAATCTTCATCTGCCTCACTTAAATAAAATTTCCACCTGCCTCACTTCCCCTAGAAAGCCTGGAACATAGCAAGAATTCAATGCATAGTTGTGCTATCAAAAAAACTAATAAATGAAAGATCAGAAATCAGAATGGAGGGCCGGGGATATAGCTCAGTGATTCTGGTGCTTGTCTTGCAAGTGCAAGGACCCGGGTTCAATCCCCAGTAACCACATAACAATACTGGGTGTGGAGATTCACCCCAGCAGCAACAAGTACCACATACCACAGTGCCGGGCGTGGTGATTCATGCCAGTAATCCCAGCACTCGGAGGCAGAGGCAGGAGGATTGCTGTGATGTGAGTTTGAGGCTGAGCTCAGGGCCAGCCTGAACTACAAAGCAAGACCCTCTCTCAAAAAAAAAAAAACCTTTAAAAAAAAAAAAAGAAATCAGAATGGAAGAGCTGGAGATTTAGCTCAGTGGTTCTGGTGCCTCTCTTGCAAGCTAAAGGACCCAGGTTCGATTCCACAGTAACCACATACAATACTGAGCATGGAGACTCATGCCCAGCAGCCATCAGTACCATATACCACAGTGCCAGGCGTGGTGGCTCACGCCTGTAATCCCAGCACTCGGGAGGTAGAGGCAGGAGGACTGCTGTGATGTGAGTGTGAGGCTGAGCTCAGGGCCAGCCTGAACTGCAAAGCGAGACCCTGCTCAAAAAAAAAAGAAAAAAGAATGGAAGTGTATCAACCAGCACCTCAAGATACAGAAAGCTAGAGTCCCTCAAAAGAGACAGAACAGGATTCATCCTGAAAACAGGAGAAAGGCTATTAAGTAATCTCGCTGAGAGTCATCTATACTGAAAATCTCAATAATGAGCATACTTAAGCAATGTTCCAGCTTGAGGGATTTTCCAGCTAGCCACTAGTCATCAGGAGAATCATTTATGTACCAAAGATTTCTGTTGACTTAAATGCTTTCTAAAGTGCATTAGTTCACAAACCTTCATATATTTAAAACTACATACCAAAAATGTGTCTTGAATAATTTAGAAGTTTGAAATCCTAAGCACATCATTCAGAGGCCAAATTCCTTTTGTTAATAAAGTGACATTTCAACTTTGTTGCCTTCCAGTTTGCATTTGTCCTTTTCCTTTATTCTTGTGAACATTTAAAGCAGGTAACACATTTCTAGGAAAGTAGAATACTGAGATCTTGTGTTCAGCTTGCAGTAGTGAACACAATCTTGATACCTCATGATGGACAATCATATGTCTACTTTCACAAGGAATGCATTTAAATATTAGTTAAGCAGATTCATCAGTTTATACCAAGAACTTCAATCACTGAATCAACTTTTTAACACAGTTCAGAGATGTGAGCTGCAACCTTTCTAGAGTCTTAATTTCTCCTAGAACTGTTTTAATATATCATCTTGTTTTCTCCTGAAGATAAAATGTAATCCAAATAATATTAATTTTAAAATGAATGAATTTGCTAAGGATTCAAATAGCTCAGTCATTTTAATCAAGATTTTCGTCCCTAGTTTTTTAAGGAATTAAGCTCTGCTGCAGCAAGAGACCCCAGGAAGAGCTCAGCAGTTGCCTCTTCAGTGCATCTTTCTAAAAACAATGGGTAGATGTGTATCACAACTCTGACTCTGAGCTAAATGCTCAATAAGGACTAAGATACATATAACATAGGTCAGCAGGGACTTGTCCTGAACCTATATTGTGAAGATGGTCTTGATCGGGCCAACCAAATATTACTTTATTCTTTAATTGTGACACTGAATTTCAAGGTCCTAATGAATCATCATCGAACTATATATCTGCATCTCAACATTTTGACCTACTCATAGATGAGTCTTGCAACACTGACTATACCATACTGAGGACGGCTTAACCATGACCAGATCCCATAGGGAATAGTTAATCAGTCCTCCAGAGTCCTGCAGCACACTCATACCTGTTGGGAATGACTGGGCATAGGATGAGCTACAAAAGCAGTTCAACCTTCTGATTCCTTCTCACGAAAAACAAAAGAGCTCCTGAGTCCACACAGAACTAGTTATCCCTTCTGCAACCCTGAAGTAGCCTTCTTTTGATGAGAATTTGAATGTTTCTTTCAACAAGGAATTTCTATGTGCTTACTGTGTGCAAAGCACTATTTTAGGTCCTTGAGACACAGATCAACAGACTCCTTACTTCATGGGTCCTTCCATTCTAACACCCTGGAAAATGAAGCTGAGAAACACAGAGTCTCTGTCTTCAGTCAGTGGAAAAGACACACTCACATGGGACTATAATATAATTTGATGAGCAGTTTGCCAGCAACATGGGAAAAGAAGAAACAGTTGTGCTGGGCCCTGGGGATGAGAAGGGGAAGACTGCATAGAGGGAGGTGTGACCACATGGTCATGTGAATCTTGCTGAAACTCCCACAAGCAGCAAAAGACCTTTGCCCTTCTGAATGCCTATTTTATTTACATATTTGTAAAAGAAAGGATTTTTGGAATTGGCAGCAATATCTTGGAGCTCAGCTCAAAGACCCAAGCCTTTCTGTCTACAGCCAGACAACACTCCCCCTTCTAGCAACACGCTTGAATAAACGCTCAGTGGAAATACTTTTTCTCTTCCAATCAATTGACAGAGTGAGGGAGGAAACCTCTGGCCCAACATCTGGTGCATTCTATGCTGGACCATATTCTCTGCTATATGAATGACACTTCCCTTGGGGAAGAGCCCTTTGCCCAAGGAGGAAACTGAAAAGAGGGAGTTGCCAGAGCTCTCAAGAGCTCTCATCTCAGGAAATAACTCCGGGACAGAAATGGATTGCTTCTTTATTATTTTTTGGAGAAAGAAAAAAAGAACTCACCCTTTTTCTACTTGTAGATTATGACACAGAACAGCTTCTGGAGATCTAAACCCTTTCAGAAGACTCAAAAGGAGTGTTCGGAGATTTTGGGGTGGGGGAGTTCTTTCACCTCCCTGGCTCTTTGGCCAAAGAGAATTCCCTCCTACATAACAACTGCTTGACCATCAGCTGGTCTAGCATTTTCTTGGCATCACACATGTCTATTACCTAAATGGAAAACAACTGTGTGTTTTTAAGATTTACTCCCCAGCTGAGAAGCAGCCATCAGACCTATTTGGGTGTAGAAAAGATTTGAAAACTTGGTAACAAAGGGCTGTGAAGGGATGTGTTCATTTTTCTTGAATAGGAGCAGCTCTGTCCAAGCTCATCCATCCACTGGCCCATCCACACATCCTCCACTCACCCGGCCCTGCACTCATCACACCCTTAGTACCTCAGAACTGAATGTACAGCTCTGTTGTTCTCTTGAACACAAGATGCCAATTTTCACTTCCCTGCCTAGCTTGCGTTCCAAGTCTGCTAGAAAGGCTACCCAGGACTCGTGAGCCTCTCCTCTTGGAGGTTTAGGAACATCTTGCACGGTCTCCCTTCCTGACTATGTTTCACCTCCACCAAGGCCAGCTGCTCCTTTTCTGTGCTCTCCTGCATGTTACCTGTGCCTGTCATATTGTTTCACCAATGTTTGCTTCAATTTGTATCCCACTAGATTCTGAGCTATAGGAAAGGAGGCACCATGCCTTTTCCACTCTCCTATCTCCAGCACTTAAGATAGACCCTGAGGTATAACAGGAACTAATGGTTTTTAAATCAATGAATGAATGGCTGAATGAATGTATGGGTTTCCCAAACAAGGACCAGAGGTGAATGCATTTATTTCTCAAACCAGAAACTCTGAAGAGATTACAAGTCTGCATAAAGACCATTGAACTAAGGAAGGAGTCTGCTTCATTATCCATTTCTCAGTGAAACCCATTTCTTCCCATTCAATGGCTACATAATATCAGCTTACCTGAGAAGCATCTTCTCACAGCCCTGTACAACAGCTGCATCCCTCTCTCCACATGTCATGCTTATTGTCTCCTCAGAGCAGGATTTTAGTCCATTTCTGAACCAGTATCCTGGAATCCTACACCAGGATCGGCAGATGAATGGCACATAAATGACTACTGACTATCAGAGCCTAAGTTAGAATTTTTTTTTTTTAGATTTTTTTGAGACAGGGTCTCACTTTGTGGTTCAGGCTGGCCTTGAGCTCACCCTCAAACTCACATCACAGCAATCCTCCTGCCTCTGCCTCCTGACTGCTGGGATTACAGGCGTAAGCCACCACGCCTGGCACTGTGGTATGTGGGTACTGGTTGCTGCTGGGCGTGAGTCTCCATGCCCAGTATGGTATGTGGTTACTGGGGATTGAACCTGGGTCCTTGCACTTGCAAGACAGGCACTGGAACCACTGAGCTAAATCCCCAGCCCTAAGTTAGAAAATTTGTACATAGCTGCTAATTCACAAAGCCCTCGCTCCACGGATGAGAAAAACTAAGGGTGTACTGAGCCAATCTCTGACTTGTTCACTTGGACCATCCTGTATTTAGGGCACAAAAATGAAGACTCAGGGGAGTAGACAAAAAGCAGTTTGGTTTGGGTGAGTATGTCTCAAATCCCTCTAGGACAAGTTTCCCCTTTGACACTAGGAAAAGTTGTATTTTTCACAGAGCATGTGAACCCTTCTCCAGCTTCCCATCTGGCCCGAGGCCTGAGCCCAGCCAGGCTCTGGGGCCTGACACTTGCTTTGCTCAGGTCTCACCAGCACAGGTGGCATGATGTACAGAAATGAAGGCAAATTTTGAGGAAGGAAAGGGCTATTGGAGACACGAGGCCTTAATCCAGGCTGGATCAAGTTCATAACAACTCTGACCCATGTGGCTGGATTTCCACATAATTGTGACATTAGCAATGTATGACTTCAGATAAGTAACCCAATAAACTAATTTTTTATTCTTTTTCAAATAATCATTTTTGCCAAAATAATACACATATATTGAGAAAATTAAAATGTACACCACAGTCTCAGGTGAACACTAAAACCACCTCAAATCCCATTCTCTGGAGATAATACTAACATTTTGTCCCACATTCTTCTCCATATTTAATGTAGCAATACACATGCAGACGTTACACATACCTCCATGCTATTCTTTATATGCTGTTTTATAATTTATTTTTTCATATATTTGAAGTAATGCAAAGGCATCTTTTTTTTTTTTTTTTTTTTTGAGACAGGGTCTCACTTTGTAGTTCAGGCTGGCCCTGAGCTCAGCCTCAAACTCACATCACAGCAATCCTCCTGCCTCAGCCTCCTGAGTCCTGGGATTACAGGCATGAGCCACCACGCCCAGTACTGTGGTATGTGGTACTGATTGCTGCTGGGCATGAGTCTCCACACCCAGTATTGTTATGTGGTTACCAGGGATCTAACTGGACCCAGGCCCTTGCACTTGCAAAACAGGCGCCAGAACCACTGAGCTATATCCCAGGCCCACAAAGGGCATTTTTGAGGACAATAAATATGGCTCTGTGTTTTGAGATTTAAGAATGCCAACCATTCTATAATATGTATACACTGTACTTTTCTTAATGAGGCTCCTATTATTGTATATTTAATTTGTCTTCAATTCCTTGTCATTGTAAAAAAAGTTCCTAGAACATTTCATGTTCTCAGGCCAGGGATTTAGTTCAGTGGTTCTGGTATCTGCCTAGCAAGCACAAGGTCCCGAGTTCAAACCCTGGTCACCACGTACTCATACTCATTCCTGAAAACACAGCACTCAGAAGGCAGAGGTAGGAGAATTGCCATGAGTATGAGGCCAGCCTGCCCTAAAGTGAATTCGGAGCCAGTCTGAACTACAAAGCAAGACATTTTCTCCAAGCGAAAAACCTGGCTGTCCTTAAGGCTCCTCTTGGGACTGATTCTCAACAATGAGACAGTCATGACGCTTCCTGTATAGAGAAAGAGCTATCTCTGTTCATGAATCAAAGGCTATTTGAGAGTAGAAACAGTGCCTCTTTTAAGTAGACATGCAGCACACATATGTTGACTAATGAAGGAAAGTACATGTATGTGAAAGAGTCGGTAGCTGCAGTAGTTAAGCATCAGAGCCTGAGCACATCCAAGAGGATGAAGATATGTTCATAAAAATAACAACAAAAAAAGTCACTACCCATCTTGTGTGTCCAGCACAACCCTGAGGTCAGGGTTCTGAAATGTTAACCCTAAGCAACATCATCCTCTTTGCTAACTAATTCATGCTTTAGTTTGAGGATTTTTGTCCAGCCTAATTTCTAATTCCTCTGCAGAGTTAATTTATATTTCTCAAGTCATTTTGGTTGATATCTCCTCTGATTAGTAGCAATAACAAAAGCTGCCAAGTCTAATTTTCTAAGAACTCAAATTTGAGAGAGCTCATGTTTAAACAACTGAACACTCCTCACTTCCCGAGGAAATTTTCTCATTATGATGCATAAGAAAAATGCTTAGAATTGAAGATTGTATCTCTGTTTCACTCTGACAGCTGGAAAGAGCCTCATCACCTTGGCAAAGTGTTTCAACATCACAGTAGTTCCTTCTGACTTTAAGTAGGCAGCACCATTGAAGACAGTGCTCCGATTTATGTGCTTCTGTGTCGTCATCCAAGACACCTACTCCTTGTTTAAGCTCAAAGAGCAGGAGCTTACAGAACAATTAGCACCTGCCTTCATTCTCACTACCTCTGCTGGTAATTATTTCCCAAACCTTTTCTAAAATAAAAAATGATTGACATTTATCTCCTATCTCCAAAAAGAAAATAAAATCTCCTCTAACTAAACATTTTCATATTCATTATGAATGGACATAGCTCAGTTAGTTTTTCTTAGTTATAGAAAAATGGATTCATGGGGGCCGGGGAGTTAGCTCAGTGGTTCCGGCGCCTGTCTCGCAAGCGCAAGGACCCGGGTTCGATTCCCCGGTAACCACATAACAATACTGGGTGTGGAGACCCACACCCAGCAGCAACCAGTACCACATACCACAGTGCCGGGCGTGGTGGCTCACGCCTGTAATCCCAGCACTCGGGAGGCAGAGGCAGGA
>PVIR01001572.1:0-38787 GCA_004026965.1 Petromus typicus | reverse complement strand
TTAAAAAAAAAAAAAAAGAAAAATGGATTCATGTCACTATATTATAAGAGTATATTGTTCAGGCCTTTCTGATGGAGGAGGTCACTAGTGTCTCCTGAAAAAGATCAATGAAAGGTCATTTTACATTAGTGTGCCATCACAGTTAGGAAATAAGAAGTGCTTCATAGATAATTTTTACATTTCTTTCTTAAGTGAAAAAAGTTCCCTCACCCTCACCTTGCTGGGATGCATATGATACAACAGACAGAGGGCTGGCTACTCCTTCTCCTAAGCATCCAGGGAATACATGAAGATCAGCCAATTCTATTATGTTTTAGAATGTAATTGGAACAGTATCAAACTTTGTCTCTGAAACTGGTCAGAAACTGACAATCCATGATCTCCCAGTCTTCATATGAGAACACCCTCTACAAGATCACAGGCAACATTCAATAACCTGTTTCATAATAAAAGTGACCGAAGCTTAGGTATAAATGCCCTTTCTCAATCTGGAGTTTAGCCATGATATTTAACAAATGCTCATGGGGGCCCTTCATATTATGTACCATAAATAACTGAATAAGTCAATTACTATTATTTTTTTCTTACTGAGAACCTGAAAACAAAACAGAATGAGCTGGCAGAATGAAAGCAGATATTCTTTGCTTCCTGGCACTGGATGTGGTAAAGGTCAAGCCACAAAAGGACCCTGACCAAGTCAATCCCAAAGGAAGCCAACAAGACTGAAATTGCCAATTCTTACCTAGTAGTTACTGTGAAAGAAAACCCTGAGGGCTTAGAATTTTAAAGAATTTATTTTCACTCCGTAACTTATGGACCATTTCAAGACTTAATCTAGAATGTAGATTTGGTTCTGGCTTAGTTAGGGCTCTTGAAAAACTGAGACACCATAAATAGAAAAGGAGATTGAGACAACAATTAAAAGAGATTGGATAGTTTTAATAATACCCCTATAAAATCAAACCAAAAGACACCAGCTGACTTAACTCTCTCAAATCCACCAAGCAATTTCTTGGACTATGTCTGATTGTGATTTTCATGGTGGAGTTTCATTTGTTTTATTGCCCAAACTGTAAGGTTCCAATTTCTCAGTATAATGCTAAACAGCTTGTTGGCATTCTTCTCTAAAGAGAATTTTGCAAATTCAATGAATTTTGGAGTTGGAAAAATAAATTCACCAAATCAGCTCATTTTATATTTGAGTGAACTGAGTCCAGAGAGATTCCATGTTTAGCAAGAGCTGTGGACAAGAAAGCCATAACTGAAGCAGGGTTCGCTGGGGAGTACTCAGTCAAGGCCACATTTCTTAAAGTCATAGTCTTGGTTTGCTCAACTACCAAGTGAAGACAACAGTACTAATGTTTTCAGAATGATTGAGGAGGATTCTACAAAACAAAAACATGCAGCAGAGTGCCTTATATATAGTAAAATGGCCAATAAGAAACAACAATCATTACTTTTGCTATTTTATCAATGGTGCCTAGCAATTACATAAGTAAGTATTCACTAATGAGTGATAATAGTAGTTTTATTATTTTTACTTAATCCATGAAAGCACATATCCTTTATTCAAGAATTAAAGTAGAGTCCCAGTGGCCTAAATAAATCCTCATTTCTTTTTCTAAGGATCTGCATTTAAGTTATCAAAAGAGGATTCCCTTTCATAATCATAGGTGGAGCAGCATTAGCCAGGAATTTTGCAGGAGAAAGAACCAGGATTTCTACTGAATGGTGCTCAGTTGGTACCATTGTCATGCATTAAACCAAGAAGCAAGCATTTTTCTGACGAACTCGGTGAAAAATCCCATGGCACAAATGATGAACTACTAGCTTCATGAGTTAAATCAACATCTTCTTTATACGAACACCAGGTCTTTTGTGGAGTAACATTCTAACAACTACCTATCAATGCTTTATAAGGAAAGCAATGAAATCTATAAAGGGAAAATGTTGCAAAGGTTCCCACGGGGTTGGATTTTCCCATTTTTTGACCTCCCTTTTCCTTTAAAGTAGTGCCACCCAAACTAGGATGTGCATACGAATCACCTGGGGCTTATATTACAAAGCCATCAAAGGCTGGAGCGCTGTGGGATGCCTGACCACGTGACACCAATGCTGCAGGCCCAAAGACTGCTGTGCTGGAGTGAGACAGCATTGGACTTGATTATAATGATGAGTACTTGGGATGAGATGCGAGTTTAGAAGGCGAGCCCTCAAGGACAAAAATAAGAAGATACTTGGGCCAAGACAGAGCAGAAGTCTGAGTGCTATAGGCGTGATCCAGATCTGGCCAGGGAAAATTATACAGCTGAGGACCCACCTGGGCTGTTCAAGCCACAGCTGACAAGGCTTCCATCTTTCCAAAGAAGCTAGGCTTTCATCCTTTAGCCCCTTATATCAAGAAATGGCATGGAGGCTCTGCCCATCCACAAGAATCATTCCCATTCCACATCACTGGAGGCAGCAAGTGATAATTAAGGAGACTGTTGTGCAATATATTTCACAGTTTAAAATGACCTAGACATTTTGGAAATTGTTCATACAGTGTTTTGGAACTGATTTTCAAAAAGACTAAAATCTTGGCCTTTCTGTTTCTTGACTGTGGTATTTCTCCCCATTTTGAAACTGTTTTACTGGCACTTGCACTGAAAGCTTACTGCTTTACTCTCAACTTTGCAAGTCCTGTTCAAACTGTTTCTTCTTTTATTGAGGCATCACCTGTGTTTAGCCACTGGACTATTACAGCTACTCTCTGCTTTGAAAAAAAACATGATCCGAGCAGTCTTCTGCTGTGATGGATACGGAGGAAGCAGTGCACGTAAGCAACCACTCCTTAAGTTACCTAGTTTATTTTAGAGCAGTATTTTATTGAAAAAAAAAGATTAAAAATAAGATAACGTAACTGTTAAGTAGTGTGACACAGTCTAGGAATATGCAAGGAGCTCAAATGAAAAAAAAAGTGTGTAGAACTGTAGAGCAGAAGTGATCCAGTAGGTCCTTGAGTTACAATAAGCCTGATTTATGAACAAATTGGGTTAATTAGGTGAATGGAAGATTCATCACCTCTGGCTATCTGTAGCACATGTGCAGGTAAATACCCAGATCTCAGTTTACATTGACTTATATCCAACTTGAGTTACAACCAGCCTTCAGGGACCCATGGAGCTTATAATTCAGGGATCCACTGTAATCATCAAGAGAAGGATCAGATTCACTGACTCAGGCAACTAATAGGCTTAATATACAATATTGTTCCAGATTAAGAAGAAAGTGAAAATGGGGAAAGAATGGAGGGAAGAAGGGAAGAAAGAGGAAAAAACAAAAGAAGGAGAAAGGAAGGGAGGAAAGAAAAGTAGGTGGGTAGAGAGAAAGTTTACCCCATTCTCAGATACATCATCCCTTCTGTTTTATTTGAAGTGAATAGTTGGGGAGTCTGAGTGAGTGAATAGAAAATTACAGTTGTTGTGGGGAACAATTTATGCACCTATAATTGAAACCAAGAAGCCCCAGTGCAGAGGGAGTGCCAGTTACTTGCCCTGAGAGTCTTTGTCTGCCTTCCCGCCTCTCTCTCCCCTAGAGACAGGTACGCACCTCTCTCTCGGAGCCATCTGCCTTACTGATTCACACAGTTTATTATAGATTTTTCTGGACCTATGGGCAATGTTATTTCTCTAAGCTCTAAGCTTTTTATTTCTAGTTTCTCACCTTTGGGAAACAGGCGGAGCAAAAATGATCATGCACATTATAGAGACTCAGAAACCAGGGCTCAGCCACCTTCTTTCAGCAGTACAGCTAATCTCCTACAGTCCAAGGGTACAGCCGCTCTCCTCCCTGGCTCCAGTGCTGGCCCACTCACCTTTGAATTCCATCATTGTCTGGGACCAGCACAATTCTCAGTCCTCCCAGGCCACAGGCTGCCGCTCTGCGGGTTACACCTCTGTCCCCGACTTCCCCAGCCTGTGCTCTTGGACCTTCTCGTACCTTTTGCAACTAGGCTCCTGGGTGTGAGAAGCCTGCGAGCCAAAGATGCCTCCTCCCTAGCCGGACTCTGCTTCCTCATCCTCAGCAGCAGGAACCAGAAGGAAGAGGGAAGAGGCCTCACGCTGCCCATGCTGTTTGTTATTTCACTACCTAGTTGGCCAGGAGGGAAGTTGTTTGTTGATTTACAATCAGAAACAGCATGCTTCTTCAAATATTAATATTAATAACAACAACACCCAAACACATGCAAAGCCCTTCTCATCTTCAAAGCACTTTGCAGACATTAACTCATTAGCTCCACTCGGGAACAGCAGGTAAGTAAGAATCTAACAGGAAGAGCCCCCAGCTGCCCTCCCTGCCTAATCTTCCCTGCAAAAGCACAAAATAAGAAAAGGAGGTGCGGCAATCCAGAACTCCACTGATGACCAGTTAAATGTCAGTGATTTTTACAAATCCAGCGAAGCCGCCAGAGTTAGCATTTTAAGATCTGTATTTCCTGCAGTTTAGCAAAGATGTTTGTTCAGTTGCGCGGCAGTGGTAAGAAGGACAAAGATAAACGACCTTGAGACTGGAGAGCCAGAACAAGAGAATAAGAAAAGCCTGCCATCCAATGCCTTGATTTCAGTAACCCTGCATCCAATGCCTTGATTTCAGTAACCCAGGGTCCACTGTACAGTGCGCCCACAGAAAATGCAACTTGGAGAGAGGCAGCAATAGAAACATCTTTCATAGCAGACAAGAAACCAAACACAGAGCAGGACTGCCTGATACAACCAGGAAGTGGAAAGGAATTGTCATTCATTTGTCCCCCACCTCTCCCGAGAGCGTCCCCTGGAGCTCAGCCTGCCATGGCAGGAAGGCTCCCCCAGCCCACCTGCCAACCCCACAGTGCAACTACCCCGCAAAGGCTTGGCAGAAGTGAGACTTGCCTGACAGCCAAAAGCACCCAACAGTCTGTCTTGCCTTGAGACATTTAAACCTGTAGCAAGTTCCTCTCTATAGAAGCACTTCATTAAAATGCTAAGAAGAAAGAAAAAAGGAAAAGAACAAACCT
This sequence comes from Petromus typicus, assembly GCA_004026965.1. NCBI lineage: Eukaryota > Metazoa > Chordata > Mammalia > Rodentia > Petromuridae > Petromus > Petromus typicus. The sequence goes on along the minus strand of PVIR01001572.1, from coordinate 33,752 downwards.
GTCAGGACTGAAAGAGAAAAAAAAAAAAAGAAAAAGAAATCTCTATGTTGTGTTAAACACAGCTCTATTTCTTTGGAAGTGTTCTAGTCTGTGAGGAATATCCAGCATGTGTCAAGGCGTCTGCAAGGGTTAAAACACGAGTGAGTTTGCTCTTGAAAAGGAATAAGACAGTCTCAACGTCTGACTCTCCTAACAAAGTTACGCAGCATGTTTGAAAAGCAGTATTAAGCAGTTAAATGGATGAATGTAGAAAGAAGGAAGAGAAACATGTTTGTATCCTGAAAGTTTCCCCTAATCCATCCTTTAATTCTACAGAATGGAAGAAAAGGGAAAAAAGAACAGGAAGAGGAAAATGGAATCAAAAGTTTGAAACAGAAACTCACACTTTGCCGGAGAGACAGGGTGAAGAACAGTTCCCCGGGAAGCTCTTCCAGGTCTGTGGTCTCCTTCCAGCTACCTGCGGAATGCTCCGCTCTGCCGCTCCAGGGGATGTGAAGACCACACTGTTTCTAATAGCGCTGCCTCCTTAAAGTGAGGGGTGTGGTCAGCCGAGGAAGCTGGAAAAGGGGCGGTCCTCAGCCAGCCCCTGGCACGGGTGGAGGTCATGAGGACAGGGGCCGTGGTCCAGAGGGAAGGAAGGGTGTCTGGGCCGTGCCCATGCCAAATCACACCTTGTTTTTTAATCCATTAAATTATCCTTCAACTAGATATAATTCAGCCTTGAGAAATGAGGAGGAAGAAGAGGCCAGGGGAGCTGGCCTTGTGGATAACACTGTCTTATCACCGGTTTCCTCTTTACCCTATGTGAATATTCATGCCCAATCTTGCCTGGCCCTCTCCAGGGATCCCCTTAGCCTAGGCCAAGGCTCTGGAGGGACAGCAGGGAAAGGCTGTGGCAAAACCAGCTCAGAAAACTGCCAGCAGCGTGTCTGCCACCCTCTAGCTTGTGAGGGCCTCTTGTTTCTTTCTAGCCTGATGTGAAATACCATATTTCCTAAGAAACAGAAAATAACTACAGTTCTGAATCAGTTATGTGGGATTAATTACTTGAAATGAAATCTTCCGTAGTGCCACCTTTGTACAATGCATGAGGTGCACTTATAAAAGCTGAGGTGCCATGACTGATGCAACTTTTTGCTACATGTGGTCTATCTGTGATGAAAAGGTGGTTACCTGGCATGTGACTATCTATAGCAAGACCTAACCAAACAGGGAGCTGGGATTTCTAAGAGATAAAGCTACATACCCTCTCCACATAAGTCCAATTTGAGTGGGTTTCAAAACAGATGAGTGTTAGTTTCCTTCATTCATGATCTGTGGGGGGTGGGGAAGCAGAAATACTCATATATGTCTCATTTGCAATAAATATAAACAATGTGAAAGTTTTGCATCTGTCCTAGGTACATGGTATCTCTTATTCGTGTGGCTATTCAGAACAATAGCGGGAATGTTATTCTGTGACCTCGTTTCTATGAATGAAGTATTTCATTATGAAAATTTTTTTGAATAGTGAGTAGTTGCTCGGTTTCTCTAAGATACTTATTCCAAGATTCAATTTATTTTGAGCAACAGGTGAGAGATAAAGTTAGTCATGGTTGGTTCCACTTCCTTTTTAATAAAGACATGGATATTCAACTTGAAATTCCATAAAAATCTACTACATGTCATTCAGAGCAATCATCATAGTCCTTCGCTGTTTAAAGCTTGATGACCCTATAATTAAAACAACATTTTACCTCAGAGGTTCTGCCTTTCCACATTAGCATGGCTGGAAGAAATTAGTTCTATCAGTTCAATTTAACTTAACTATGTGTACCCAGGTACTGTTCTGGGAGTGAGAAATCTAACAATTTCACAATATCACTGGAAGACAGAAATTCACAAATCAACCATCTCCATCAAATGCAGTACATGGTGTGAGAGATGTCTGTGGAGCTGAAGAAGCATCTGCCTGTCTCCTGCAGCCCAGCCAGTTCCAGCAGGCTGCCCCTTTAACAAAAAGAGTCATCAATTAATCACAGGTAATGATAATCAGATCTACTATGTTGGCAAGAGAATTGAAAGGACAATAGAGTCACAAAGATTGTACCATGTTGCTCTTATGCAGATGGACAGTGTGATTGTTGAGGGTTCTGGAATCTAGAGTTGTCTACATTGAGTTCATATGATCAGTAACCCCTAGGAACTCCATCTGCTACTATCTATTGTGTGGTAAAGAGGATAAACTAGGAATCCAAATGAAGCAAAATAAGCCTCTGCTGCCACACATTGCCTAGAGAATGTACAGGAAAAGCAGTAAGTTTCATTACAAAGAGTATCTTCAGGGGCCGGGGATTTAGCTCAGGGGTTCCAGTGCTTGTCTTGTAAGCACAGGGCCCAGGCTCTATCTCCGGTAACCACATACAACAATACTGGGTATAGAAACTCACACGCACCAGCAATCAACACCACATACCACAGTGTCAGGCGTGGTGGCTCACTCTTGTAATTCCAGCACTCAAGAGGCAGAGGCAGGAGGATTGCTGTGAATTTCAGGCTGAGCTCAGGGCCAGCCTGAACTACAAAGTAAGACCCAGTCTCAAAAAAAAAAAAAAAAAAAAACCCCACACAATTAAGCATAAATTACCACACGATCCAGCAATTCCTTTCCTAGACACATAGCCAAAGGATTGAAAGCAGAAACTTGCACAGGTATTGGCCCACTAATGTTCAAAGCCTTATGATAATCAAAAGGCAGAATGAACCTCAATGTCTATCCACAGATGAAGATACTGATAAAATATCTGATATACTCACAGTGGAATGTCATTCAGCCTGAAAAGAACGAGATTTATACTGATGCTACAACATAGATGAATATTGAAACACTGTGCTTGACAAAATACCCAAACAAAAAAGGTGAATCTGTAATTCCACATATTGGAGGTACTTGAATGGTGAAAATTGTAGACAGAAAGTACAAAAGAGCTCAAAAGGAGATTAGAGGAGGAGGAAGAGAAGAGTTGGGGTTTAATAGAAAGTTTCATCTGAGAACAATGAAAAAGTTCTAGGGATGGATAGTGGTGGAAGTTGATACCAAGGAAATACATTTAATGGTTCTGAATTATACGTTAAAAATGGACATGATAATAAATTTTACATTATATATTTTGACCATATAAAAAAATACACACTGTCCCAAAGGAAAAGTTAAGGCTAATTAAACCTCCCATGGAAAGAATGCGCTGGAAATCACAGGAGGATGTTACTGAACAAGAGAAGATGGTCCTCCAGAAACAGAGGGTTTGAATGCATGGCAAGGAGCCCACATCACCCGTCATCAAGACAGTGATGACTACAGCCCTCCTCCTAGAGAGCTGCTGGGGCCGAGTGCCTCTTCATCTCTGGGTCCTGTGAGGAAGGACCTCAGATGAAATCACCATCTATTTTAAGAACCCCAAGAAATATACTGAACCCTGGTGACCTCAGGACATGCATACTTTCAGGCTCCATGTAAAAGTGTTATTTGCATCAGGGCATGGACATCTTCACAGAAGGGCATGAACGGCTGTAGTGAATACAGTTCATACACAGCTCAGATAGGGCTGCTACAAGTTTCTGATAACTGTCTCCCAGCAATTTGCTCTTCTTTTTTTTTTTTTTTAAATATTTATTTATTAATTATTTTTTTAAGGTTTTTTTTTTTTTTTTTTTTTTTTTTTTTTTTTTTTTTTTTTTTTTTTTTTTTTTTTTTTTTTTTTTTTTTTTTTTTTTTTTTTTTTTTTTTGAGACAGGGTCTCACTTTGTGGTTCAGGCTGGCCCTGAGCTCAGCCTCCAACTCCCATCACAGCAATCCTCCTGCCTCTGCCTCCCGAGTGCTGGGATGACAGGCGTGAGCCACCACGCCCAGCACTGTGGTATGTGGCACTGGTTGCAATTTGCTCTTCTTACTCTCAAGAAATAGTTTCCTTTCCTCATCATAGCAGGTACATTGCAAGTCAGTGTCTTTTAGGTATAAAAATGGAGGTAAGCTTTGCAAGGGTCTAAACCCTTCGCCCACTGACCTTCCCTTCTCCACTCACCACCCGAAATGCAGGAGACTCTCACAGCACCTTGTCAGGGTTCACTAAGGCACTCTTGTCGTGCTGCAAAAGTTAAGGCTGAAATGAACAAAGACATTGGAACTTAACAAGAAATAAAACATCGCCGTTTATTGCACTATGTGTATTCTCTTGCCTTTCCTCTCACCTAAGCAGGAAATAAAATCTTCTGATATTTTTAGAAGACTCCCTGCACCGATGGAAGCAGTAAGCAAGCTATCAAGTCAGTGGAGGCAAACCCCAGACCTCATTAGAAGCACAGTTGTCACCAAATATTGAAGAGGCCTCAGAAGATAAGATGAAAGGAGAGCGAAGGGTGAGAACCCTGCCTGTTCACACTCCAGCTCTGGAACCTCTCAGCCCGTACTTGGTAATGAATTGCTCTTCTCCCCAGGATCAAAAGCCCAGCCAGTGTCTTGAGCCACAGATGGACCTGCTGTGCCTCACACACAACAGCTCACATCTGGCACCCAGGTGTGTCTAGCTTGTGCCAGACAGCTTATCTCTGGAGAAGTGGGTTTCTTGACAGAGCCCTTCCAGGACCCACAACGTCTTGCTCCATTATTGCTTACACTCCTTCTCTGGATTCAACTTCCTCTTGCGATGTAAAACAGCCCGAGATAGGCCCCAGATGGCTCCCTGCAAAGTGCTTGTGGAAGGTTTGTCAAAGACGTTTGCCCGTCCTGGGTCTAGTGGGCTGCTCAGCACTCTTTGGAGAGGCAGAGTTCTGACAGAATGAAGACTGTTGGCTCAGATGTGCAGCCTGTATCATACACCGGCGGTACACAGCAAGGCCCTTTTCCCACTCTGGCCCTTCAAGTTCCCCTTTCATTTCAGCATCTTGAGGCATCTCCCTCGCTCCAGTCCTGTCTTTCTCCACTAGGTCCCCTAGAGCAGGCTGGTTTCCGCTTCGCACTTTTCCCTTGGCGACCTCCTTTCTAGGCTGAACAACACAGCATGATTGAAATTCTCAGAGCTCCTTCCCTTGTCTTTTCTCCCTTGCTAGGCTGTGATTCGGCAGGGAGGAGCTGTGATTTGACTTTTACTTATCCTTCCGCGGTCATCTAAAGTTCCTCCACAGCATACTCGCTTTAGCATAAATGAACTGGATAAATACAAAAAGTCAAGAATCATAGCTGAAAATACACACAGCATGCACCACTTTTAAAACGAAAGGCACGTATGTCCTAAGTATTAGGGTCATTTCTGGTGGCACTCAAGATAACTTTTGTTTTTATGTTGTTTGTGTTTTCTGATTTTCATATAGTATTTCAAATAGCATTATATTTTCATATACTATAGATGAAGCAAAGCTGTATTTATTTTATTTTATTTTATTTTATTGTTTTTGGAGATGAGGTCTCACTGAGAAGTTCAGATGGCCTGGAACTCACAGTGATCCTCCTGTCTCAGCCTCCCACGTGTTAGGATTGCAAATGGGTGCCACCACAATGAACAGCAAAAGTTAATTTTGAATATGCGACCCTATTGGCTTGATGATGATTACAGTGTAACACTGGATGATCACACATAGTCCAAGGTCAAAGGGTCCCAAGTTAACCACTTCCTTCTATGTTTTCATGGGCAGTTGATTTATAGTTTTGATCTTTGTTTTCCTTATATATAAGTTGAGGATAGTGTCAGGGAGTAAGGTGAGGGTTATTGAATGAGTGAGTGCTAAGTGTAGAGCCTGTGCGCGGTAATGATTGGAGTGGTTGCTCACCGCACCCTGTGTCTCTTCCAAGGAGGAGAACCCAGACCCTGACTCTCTGCTGACAAGAATGCTGGCTCCTTAACGGAGAAGACTGTCGCAGTCCCAGTAATGTAATTAGGACGCACTTGCCAGGGGAGGCGCCCTGCTGAGCATGTAAGAGGACAGCTGCAGCTGTGTCTTGGAGGCGCTCACCAAACACTGTCGACAGCATTCATTTCCCTTTCTTAAACTGTCCGCCCGCTGATTACAGATTGAGCCCCGTCTGGGAGTCAGACCATCCTGCTCAAGACAAGCACAATCAGCCAGTGCTTCAAGTTTTCCCGCTCATGTTTCCAGGTCCCAATTCAGAAGGCGCCCTGCTCTGTCTGCAAGGACACCAGATCATTAACATATTCCCTGACCTACACCAGATACAGTGATGTCAACTTGCCACCCTCTGTGGGAGACCATGAGGGCCTCCAAGAGGCAATGTGGGGTGTGATCTCTGCAAGGTGTTCGGGAAACATTGCCTCAGCTCCAGGGAGCCTCCCTCTGTCCCCTAAACATTTCCACTCAGTGCTGTGCTTGGCTTAACTCAGTAGCTTCTGCTCACACCAGATATGGTTCCCAGGGTAGGACCACATTATCAAGAATAAAAGATACCATGAATTTGTGTGCTGGAAAGAACTTTTATCTTGTCATCCTTCATATAAAGACATACACACACATATTCAGAGAGATTAATCTCCTGGTTAAAGAAAAGTGGATAAATAAATTTGCCACATATCTTTAAAGCTAAATGGTTAGCCTCCTTGTGGGAACTGATAATCTGCTACATCTTGGTTTCCTTGAATCTGTCTGTAGGTCTTTGTTTGGGGCTAGAGCAGCCAGACTGAAGAAGAAAATTAGGATTAATTGACCTGTTGATGGAGGAATCTTCTCCTTTTACACCCAATGTCTGGAGCTTTAGTGGACAGCTCACACCCCAGGAGACCAGGAAGAGGAAAGATTGTCCTGGATCTAGCTCTTTGAAAATACACCTTGGATCAGAAATCCAGTAACCATGGACATGCCACCATGTATCCATTGAAAGATTTATAGAAAAACACTTTGTAGGCTGTTGATGGACTTAGTACGTTGGCTTAGGGTGGGTGAATGATTAGAAGTAGATTGGTTTTCTTTTGAGCCGCTGGAATATTATTCCAACCAAATGTCAGGTTGGTGGCTAACATCTTTATCCTGAAAAGTTCCCTTTCTTCTTCAACGTAGCCAAGATTATCCCTGTGCTTGGGGACTCAGAAAGACAAGCTAAGAAGATCCAGATGTCTCAGACACTCACACATCTGGTTTCAACCTGAATCTTATATCTTCAAGATTTTCTGACCACTCCTATGTCCCTTCTGTCACTTGATTCTGTCTACTACATGTTCCCTCCATGTACTACCTTACCTCATGTAAGAAGAATTACATTGTGATTATTTGTGCAAAGTTACTCTTCCTTATTGGGATATCATAAAGCAAGAAATGGATTGGCCTTTTTTCCACAGTTATTCTTGCAACACGTGTAACTCTAAAGTAAAAGCTAAATGTACAATGGATGGATGAATGGATACATGGATAAGTGAGTAGAAGGAGTGGAGGGAGGGGAGGGTGGGGGTGGATGGATGACTGAATAGACAGATGGCTGCATGATGAGAAGATGGATAAGTGGGTTTTTGAATGCTGGATGGATACATTCTAATTTACCTGATAGCTTCTTAACTCTTGGTTCTTTAATTTTTTCATCTTTCTCTCATTGCTTCTGCTCATGTCACATAATAGAATAACACCACATTCCAGTACCAATCCCTGTCCTCTTTACTATACTATTTTAAGATGAATTTTTCTAATCAACAACAATATAAACCTGTCAGGAGAATAATTCATCGTGTATGTAACACAAAGTGAAGAGCAGACAATTAAACAGAAAACTCAGTCTGTATAAACAGACAGAATGAGTCATCACTTCACTCCAGATTTCTCTTTGTCTGTTATCTGGATAACTCCACTCTTCCTCTGGTGTGTTTTCCCCTGATTATTTGAAAACTTATCTCAATACATCCTCCATCTTATTTTTCCTTAAGGAAGAATAAAATCAGAAAAATTTAGATGAGATTTCCAGACTAAATCTAGACTTTAGGGCTTTGTTTCCCCTTCGTTTGTCTCACATGGGTTTCAGGTCTAAAAATTATCTAAAATATGTCACTCAGTCTTATTAGTCACACAGCACTCCACGTATTTTGCATGTCTATAGAAATGGAGTCCCAGTCCTGATGTGAGGCAAACACAGAATATAGAAACATTTTGGTTGTAAAATTCAATGTTTTAACCCATCCAAACCACACAGCACCATCTACCTCATTTTTTTAAAGGTCAGAGAAGGAAATCACATTAACTTGAACTCAACCTTGTACCAACCAAAAAGCATCTGGAATAGCTAGAGATGCCTGACCTTCTGGTAAGTGACAGGCTGTGACTGGAGACAGTGTGGCTCATTATCTAATGGAACTGGCCCCCTAATCAGGACTGTCTCTTCCATCTCATCTCAGAGCTCTTCTCTGGCCAAAGCACAGCATGATACAGTGCAGCACTTTTTATCTTATACTGGTGGCATTTCAAAAATGTTTTTGGAAATTCTGGGTGTTTGGATAATAGAAGCCCTCTTCTTTTGGAATAAAGAATAAAGGTAAAAAAGCACTGTTGCTCCTTGCTTAAAATAGAATTCAGTTTTCTGATGGCCAGAGGTATAGAAGGGTTGGTACTCTTCGAGATTGTGGTCAGAATTTAAAGGAGCTGAGGTTGATGAATTTATATTGAAATTATCTTCCTACTTTAAAATTACCGAGACACAGAGAAGTAGAGGAACAAAGTCCTTGAGACCAGATGTCTCAAGCTCCTAAGATCTTGTCTCAGCCATAAACTTTGTACTTCTCAAAACAGCAGACAGGGAAAATGTCAGATTGTGTGGCCAAGGCAAAGCCCAGGACAGGGCAGGAACTTTCTGGCCAAAAGTGTGCATGAGAGGTCCTCTGTATACATTCACAGAGTTAGAAGTCTTTCCATGGCTTGTAACTTTACAAATGCTTCTTACAAATACAATGAAACAGTTTTTCAACACTAAACTCAAAAAAAACCTGAATTTGCTGGTTAATTTGCTGAAGATTGTGGGGAGTGAGCACAGGTGTTAGAGCACAGTAGGCAAACACACTGTCACTGAGCTACCCCAAAGGATGTTATCCTGTCTCTTGTTTCATAAAAGGAATATATATTAAAACTAATATGTATTAAAGTTGGAAAAATAGGAATGAAGTCAAAATAAGCAAATCAAATGTATGTATCATCCTCCACCTGGGCATAGTCAGTGATAAGTGTTCACCAGACAATTTCTTTCCAATCTTTTCTAAGAAAATTGGTATTTTTATGTTACATAGCATTAGATACATTTCACATGATATTTTAAGCTGTTTTTTAATTATGAATTTTAGTGTACTTTCAATGCCATTAAATGGTTGTCTTCTACAGGGTTAAAAAATGCATATCTCCTTAGTGTCCTCCTAGGTATTCCTAAAAAGGTAGAATTATAACAGAAAAGAGCTTTCTTTTCCTACTGCCTCTTCTAGTAATGAGGAGATGGAGGAGTCGTGGATTCAGCTCTTTAGTATCAAGTTCCAACCAGTTGTATGTTTGGGGGCAATTCCCTCTCCCCCAACTGTTTTTCTCATCTATGAAGTAATGGTTTGCATAATTGATTTCTAGAAAGTCCACAAATGAAGACTTCTAATACATTAATCATATCACGCAGTATCCCGGCTGCTCTACTCTGCCTACCATGGATGTTCCACATGAAAGGGATTTCCTCTTTCCCTTCATTCTTTGATTCGTTTTCCTTTAATTTCACCATTTCCTTTCCCCTGAAAACAATGAAATGTGACACCTTTTATCTGCTGGTTGGAAGCTGGTTCATTGGCTTCTTCTACTGGGCACATTGGGCACTAGCCTCCTGCTGGAAGAGGTTTATTTTGAGCCCCAGGGATGGACAGATCCCTTTCTTTGTGCTTCTGCCTGGAGGCTCATCTGAGCTTCCTGTCTCTGGTGTAAAAGAAACAAAAAATGAGCCTAGAATTTCAAGGAAGTCACTACCTTCTTTTCAAGTTCGAGTCAGAGTGAAACAGCGAAGAAACATAAAACATACCTTCATTTTCTTTGGATCAGAATCAGAAAAGTTCATCTATCCTCTTTTGAAAGAACTAGTCGGGATTTTGTGTTCTACATTTAAAAAAAAAAAGTAGAAAGAAATGACACTTCCCACTTGCAGCCTCTGGAAATGGGTGGAGGCTCAATTTGCTCAAGGTTTAGGAATCCTGCAGTCTGATAGAACCATTCTTAGGAAGATCTGATGAGTTTCCCGAAACTCACATGCAATTCCGCATAGGTAGGTTATTGAAATATTCTTCATGTCTATTGACTAAAAGGAAACCGATTCCATCACATTCCATTCTAACCAAGCTAATCGCATAACCATCTAACAGCGATCTGGAGACTAAGCTCAAGTTTTCACTTTATCTGTGCATATCTCAGGAGTCTGTCAGTTTGGATGTCTCCCAAATGCCATCCACAGAGAAGATACAGAGACACTTTTCTCATGCATTCCACTTGTCCCAGAGCCTTGGCATTCTCGTAAGAGACAGGAGGAGGGGGGAGCATTAGAAGAGCCTCAGCCTGTGTCATTATTCCAGCAGGTGTCGACGTCTCTGCATATCAGCAGGCAGGATTCCAGAGAAGGAGGCGTCCACCTGCTCAGCATCTCCATGGTGAGACATCTCCTCCTTGGTGATTTCCCTCCTGTTACCAAACACAGCAATAACAGTCATTGAGCTGCACGCAACTCTGTTCTGCTGCCTTTGCTCCTAGAATACTTCTTCTCACCGAGATGCTGGAAAATAAAATGAGATAATAGGGAGCAAATGCTTTGAATGTGAACCGTTTTGCAAATGAAAGGCGGTGGAGACTTTGAGATAGCTCCGATGAATGAAGCCTTTTGTCTCTCGGGCAGTTTCTTATAATCTTCCATTGTTGGAACTGGAATGGCCTCATAATAGGTGAGTGTCACAGAACTTGGATCTGTGGGTAAACACTCCAGGGAGGCACATTTCACATCAAAATGACAAAGTGCCTTTGAACGTGTAGAGAGTGCACGTTCAGAGCCACTCCAAACAGAGCAATGCCAGCAAGCACTGGGTGAGTGGCGACAGGGCTGGCGGGCCAGTGGCCGGGATGATAGGATTCTTCTCCTGCATTAGACCAGACAGCAGCTATGCTTCCATCCAGCTCTGGAATCTGTAGGACTTCCATTACAGTGACCTCTACACATGTAAAGAATTGCAATACAGAGGAGAAAGTATTTTCTTTCTTTCAAAGCATCAAACAAGGAAAGTTAGAAGAAAACTTTTGATGCAACACAGGGACAGTTATCAAACATTTTAAAATACTGGAAAATTCATTTCTCAAGCTAAAATAGATAGAAGAATGGAAGAATAATCTGGTGAAAGCCAATCCACTGATGTTATACTTTAAACTCCTGATTTGTCACAAATTTCTGAGTTTCCTATCTCATACATTCCTTCCATCTGGGGCATCCGTCTCAGATCCATCTTCCATTCAGTTGGCCAAACATTCATTTAAAAATCAGGGGAAAGCTCTGTATGACTGTAAATCCTGATTTGTCAACTTTACTGGATCCAAAGAGCCTATTAGAATAGCACAGCACACTCGTGTGTTGGTGGGCCGTGGAGGCGTGACGTTGGGTACCACCCATAGTCCCTACCCTGCTGCTCTCCTACTCTGTCCCCGGCTCTACTCCCAGTCTTCTAGGAACTAAGAAGCCCTGCCCTGCGCTCCTTTCACAGTGAAGTTCCTGCAGCAGAGGCTGCTGACTAAATCCCTCTGACCCTTGTGCTAAATTCAGCTCCTCCTTTAAGTAGTGGATGTTGGGTATTGTGTCTCAGTAACAAGAAAGCTGATGACTACGCCTTGTGTGAATGAGCATTTGCTGAGAGTCCAGCTGATCTTAAATTTTGAAGTGTTTTCTCATTGGCGCACAGCTTTAGCAACATAGTATTGTGCCTCTTTCTGTGAAATCTAGTCACTCGGCTTGATTCTGTGGGGAATCAACTTAATATGAATGCAGAAGTTTCAAAATGCATCCAGATCTAACACAGAATGTTAGTAAGTAGAAATGTGTGGAAATAGATGGAGAAAATTATGGGGTACTGACATTCTCATTCTACAAGACATGAAATCTGCTGTGTTGTCTAAAGATGATGAATCAGGAAATAAAAATTAAGATATATCATTAAAGTTGCAGTGATAGCTAAAATAAAACTGAATATCACCTAAAGAATGGGAAACTGATGGGGTGGGTGTAATGTAATTGAATCACATCATGTGTTGGATTGATAGTCAATTAGTATGGCTTAAAATGATTAAAATAATAAATGGAAGTATATTGCCTAAAACATGGAATTAACTATTAAAAGTAAAACTATAGCATTCCATAGTTTAAACTATCAGCTCTTGGGAGTGTTACTGACTGTGGGGATAGAAATTGTCATATATTGTTGAGATTGTAACAAAAAAGTAAGGAAACAAATTTTATATATATGGGGGGGTGGTAGGGTGGGTAGGGCTATGGGAAAAAATGAGAATTAAGTTGTGTCTTATACTGGTACAAATCCCCATTATGGAGTGCAATCATGATGTGTATATTTAATGTACCAATAAAGATAATTTTAAAAAAAAAGAAATTGTCATATATTATAAAAATATTGCATATCTCTATAATACTCTTGTTTGAATCTTCATTACCACATGAATTTACACACACCTCTTTTTCTTTTTTCTTTCTTTCATTCTTTTTTGATCTCTACTTTTAACAGGAGATACACGCCCATAATTATTTCCCTCCGTGACATCTGATCTGTGGGGACAACATTTTTCCATATGAAAATTTGGCTTTCTTTTTCTAGTGCCTTTCACAGGACAGCTCAGAAAGATGACAGGATTTGAAACAGGAAAGAAACAGTAATTTCATAAAATTCTTCTAATATGTTTCTATGCCTCGGCCTTCCCATCCTTCAGTGGAGTTCTTGCCTTTCATGTTCTTTCTATTCCTTTGTCTCAGAATCTCAAGGATATGGGACATTTGAACTCTCAACGACAGGGAACTTTTCTGGGGCCCCTTTCAGCCTGGATACTGGGCTGTATTTGAGGAAGAGTCGCCCACAGTATTGATGCATTTGTGGCAAGCAAGTAACTGTGCCTTCTTCAAAAGACTGATTTCTAAGACAGCAGCTCCTGCACTATCCGTGGCAGAATCAAATTCTGCACAATCTTCTGAAGGAGCTGCTGACTGACTGAGCCCTCTGTGGCCAGCCACCCACACTGCTCACAGTGTACCTCAACACCATGGGTGGGACGAGGCTGGGCACTTGACGTCCCCTCACAGAGGCCTGCAGGGCAGCCTCCTTCTCCCTATCTCTGAACATGCTGCCAGGCTCCAAGAACTCCCCATGCATGGCACCAGGCTTTGAGAGGACAGAAAAGGCACCCTGCAAAGCCTCTCTTCCCCTGGCATGTGTGCCACTTTTCTTCCAAACAAAGGCTGTTCCACTTCCTCTCCCTGCAGCGTGGGACTTCCGCGGGGTGCGCTGGGTTGGAGACAAGGGTGGACAGGAAAACAAAAATGAGTTGTGCAAACCCTCATCTGGAAAGCCTGCATTTCTAGTTGCTTGCATTTAGAGTACTAAGAAGAGAAGATGACAAATAAGGCAGGGAAAGGGGTATGAATCAGATCTTTGTTCTTTGACAAATTTTCCTTGGAAGGCTGAGTTCGTGCTCTTCACTGACTGTGGCATCAGTTTCATAGAAATGGCTTTAAAATTTGCCCAAGACCCTTTCTCCTCCAAGCAGGCCAGGACTGAGAAGGGGGCCGTGCAGCTGGCTCCCCTGTGGTCAGCTTTCTGAAATGGCCAGCTTGTGCATGTGTCTATGCTTCTCCAAGACTGGAAAGGAGGTGAGAAAATGGTCCCACAGAGGGCCCCGGGAGCAGTGAAAGGGAAGCAAAGGCAGTAAAAATTCTCCTGGCTCTGCTCTATGCCACCCACATCCATGGGCTGCATACGCTCTCTGAATGCCAGACCTGTTTTTCCCAGTCAACTGGCAGCCAAAATGTAGCTAGAGAAAGCTGCCAAGAAAATTCTAGAGTCCAGACAAGCAAAAGAGGCTGACTGGAGACAGACATGACAGTGAGTTTAAGTGGGGGATAGTCACTTCACGCATGTAAAATTTTTTCATAAGTCGGAAAACACTGCCATTCAACGTGTGTGTCCTTCATATAAATTTGGGGGTAAGTTGTGTTTTCTGCTCTTATTAAATGACGGACCTGAAGCTCTGATTTGGATTACATCCAATGTGCACACACAGGACTTGAGCTTCTTCCATCAGGGACTTTTCCCTAGACCACATTCCCAGGAGGTGTCATTCTCTGACCGGGCAATGGGGATTCTAGCTACTTGACCGGAAGTCCGTGTCGTTGGGAACTTTGTGCTCCTCTCTGATTCTGCTGCACACAGAGCTAGAAGTTGACCTTCTAACACGGAGCCATTCTATTTCCTTTATTTAAAAAGTTCAATGACACTTCACTGCCACTCTGATCCTCTATTCTACTAAAGCCCATTCAGAAACTCAGTGGGCGTTGCAGTCTACATATGTTCCCTGCATAGCTAAAATACAGTTGAGGGGATGTTTATATTATTTTCATGATTTTAGTGCTATGCGTGGGTTCAAAGTTTTTGTTGTTTATCCCTCCTGCTTAGGAGACCATTACACATCCTCGGCCAGGTGGGTTCAGTTTCCCTTGTTCCAGTTTTAATTTCCACAAGAACAGAATAACCATGGCTGCCTGGATATCTCATTTTCCTGTGCTGATGGAAATGAAAATTTAGCTCAGCCAGCTGGCCCACCCCATCTTTCTCTGCTGCACAGCTTGCCATTCTGATGCCACTGCCACTGTTAACATGGCAGCTGTCACAGCAGTCAGGATGGAAAGATCCATTAGCTCATCTGACTCTATCTCTCTGCCAGGGCAGGATATAGGCCCTAAAAATGCTTCCTGGTCTAAGGACTGTTTGGGAGTTTACTTATCCTAGGTTACAGCAAACATGGCTTCAAAAAAACAGGAAATAAGATCTTCTCTTAGCTAATTATGATAGGAGCATAACAATGCAGTGGAGGCGTTGGGGAGGCAAAGCCTGAATTTCCTTACAAGGCTGTGTGAGAGCTTCCTTGGCTACCAGGAAGTTGGAGTGTGTGTAACAACATGAAGAGAATTTGCCCTAATTCACTGAAGGCCTCATGGACAAATTAATTGTTGCTTTTGCCTTTGATAATCGGTAACATTTTGAATGTGGTCAATAAAATGACTAATTAAGACTGATTGAAATGGAACCCAAATCTATCAGGGAGAAGGAGGAAAAGCAGAATGGGTGCGAGGGTTTGGTTCATTTGGAGGGAGGGAGCCTCACTGAATGCTATTTCAACATAGATTTCGAGAAGCCTTCTCCTACTAATCACTGCACTGTTAAAAATGCAAAGAGCTAACTAACACGATTAGACATTATTTGTCAGGTACCAGTCCAAATATTTGCTGTCCACATCACTTAATAACCCTTTAAAAAGATGTAACTTTGATTTTGCCAAAAGGAAAAAAAAAATAAAAATAATGCTATGAGAGGCTAAAGAATTTACCCAAGGAAACATATAAGTTCTGGATTCAAATTCTAGTTAATCTGGCTCAAGCCCATGTGTGTGACCACAGTATTATACTGCCTTTCTGCTCTTGGTTTATCTTTTTTATTTTTGTTTTCATTTTACTGTTGCATGTTTGATATTAAAAATATTTTTATAACATTTGAAACTAAAGTTAAGTGGATGAAGTGAATGTTTTCCATAGAATAAGTGCACAAAGCATATAATATATAAGAAAAATGGGCTAGATGAAGAATGATTTTTAATTAGAGCAATTTTGTGGGAACTATAAGTATAGACTTTTCATTATCTAGTAATTCTGTACCAATTAATTTTCAATTATACATTCACATTACTGTAATGCTTTCCTCCCAAAGTACCTGTAATTTTCCAAGAAACTGAACAAATAGATCACTTGTGCTAGCATAAGTAGCATTTTTACTTGAAAATGTTAATTAGGAAATGCAGAGAATATACCCTGACAATAAAATAGATTTTATATCCTTGTATTCATTTTACATGTATCATCTCATTTCTAATCAAGGCATTACAAATAAATATTGCATAATATTTAACAGTTAATTTTACTATCACAATGGAAGATTAGTTTAGTACTAGAACCCTATTTAACATAACTATAACTTAAAAAATTAGTTTAGGCTGATGTAGCTATGGATTATTTGGAGCAGCATACACAGAATAGGAGTATTTGTCAGAATATTCAAAGAAGACCTGACCACTGAGAAAATAACTGTTGCACAGGAAAGTGCTTGCGCTTGAAGAACTGAGACTCATGGGAGAGAAAGCTAACACAAAACTAAATAAACACCTATAAATTCTCACATGTTATTTTTTCCAGTGTGTCTGCAAATTCTGATATTCATCCCACCAAATGAGCAAAAGTTAGTTTTTCTTCTCTCGAGTATGGTCCAGTTAAGTGGTTTGCTCTGAAAATAAAATACTATGGAAGTAATGCTCCGTGCACCCTGAGGTGATTTCATGAAAAATCTTCTAACCTCTCCCTGCCTTTTTCTTTTTATAATTATTTTATTAACACGTTAAGACATTAACCCATGAAACATCTTGGTTTATTTTTGAAGAGTTGATACTTTCAGAGAAGAGAAGTGAGACAATATGATCACTGTTATTCACAGTAATTTTAACCCTGTCCTTGCTTCAGAGAGATAGTGGTTCTGCTTTTCCACCCTCCAGGGCCTCAGCTGATGCTCACTGTATCTTCTGTGTCCCTCTACCTCCTATTTTCTCTCCTCATTCTCTTTCCCTTCAAAACTCTAAGTGAAGGCTCAACTAAGAAGCATGCTTACATCATGGCCGACTGCCTTAGATAACTCCATTTTCTTTCCATTTCTGTCTCAGACTCAAGAAAGGCAACAATTGGGTGGTAGGGTGGGTGGGGCTATGGGAAAAAATGAGAATTAAGTTGTGTCTTATACTGGTACAAATCCCCATTATGGAGTGCAATCATGATGTGTATATTTAATGTACCAATAAAGATAATAAAAAAAAAAAAAGAAAGGCAACAATCTCTTGGAAGCTACCTTCTGTGAATCAGAGACCAGCACTCATTAATACTCGTCTACAATTCATTCAGCATCTTTATTTTTATTTTTATACTTGATATGTGGGATAAACACATGCATTAAGCCCGGCAGGATTCTTAACTTACTTCACAAAAAACACAACTGCACTCAGAAATCAGGTATAGCTGGGAGTAGAGACAGATGTGCTTTCAAATCCCACACAGTTTTCCCAAAGTGATGAAAGTCTCTGCTGAGGCCAAGGCCTGCCTCACGTGCCAACCTTGAGATCCAGTCTGCTCCACCCAGCATTCTGAGCTCCACTCATGTGGTAGCCAGATGTCACTTAGCAAGGTAGAAGGTTCTTAATGAACTGAGGTCTCTGTGATAGTTCTTATCTACGCTGACTTTTGGGTTGCTCTTCCCTTCACATAGAAATATTTTCCCTTCCTTCCATTGTTTCTGTCTTGTTTTAAACTTTATCTTGATAGAAAGGGAAATATAAGACCGATGTAAAGTTTATCAACAAGTCTAAATAGCAATATGTGTCTACTAACCCACTGTATATTGACCAGTCAAATCACCAGGATTTCATCCCAGATCTTCTGTGGATTCTAGAAAGCTGTGAGAGGGTCACCTAAGTTCTCCAAGCCCCAGTTTCCACAAAGGAAACAGTAATGGTAGGTTAAAGAAGTCTATAGAGCCTGACAAACTCAGAGCCTTCCGCACTTTTGGCCATGCTGACCCTAATCTCAGTGGGAAGGCTTATCCGCTGCTCTAAGAGGTGCTGAATTAGGGTGATTCCGCCCTGGGATGTCCATCCAAGTTGATGTACATAAGACAATGCCCAGGGAAGAAAAGGCATGTGGTGTGGCTGGACCCAGATGAGCTGACCCAGTGAAGGAGGAGCCAAAATGCTGAGAAGCTCACTGCGGAGAGTTCTGAGCACCCACTCGGTGATGTCATTGTCTCCATGGGTGGCCTTCAGGCTCCGGGCACACTTTCTCCTATGAAACCTGTTTCAAGATAGCGTTGCAGGATTAACTCATCCAAACAATATGCAACAGACACTCTGCTGCAGACATTTGATAAGAACTGCAAATAAAAGGTAAAAATAAGATTCTGCTTTTAAAGAGCTTGCAGTTCATCCGAATAAATAAAAAGACAATGTAAATTTTTAGTGGAGGTTTAGAAAGAGTTGGAAGAGAAAAAGGCTAAAAATTCTTTCATCTCTGAAACGCACATAACTGGTATTTCTTTTTAGACATCCACTACCCAGAGTGTCTTTTCCAGATCAGATTTTCCTCTCTTGCTTTCTCGGGGCTAGCAAACTCTTTCTGAAATTCTGCTGTCCTTCCCTACAGGGCTCCAGAGGTTGCGTTACTTTGCAGCAATTCATAATGTTCTTAAAACTTTTACTGCGTTGTGAGTCCTTGTTCCTCAGATCCATAAAGACCCTTCAATGGCAAGATTCATATTTGTTTATTTTGTTCACTCAACAAATTAGACCCAATGTTAAACCCATCAACAGCTCTTTACAAATATTCCAATTCTGCGGCAGTCTCTGTGTGTGTTAGCCTCCTGCTTCCTTTCCTAAAATTGAGAGTGGCTGGAGAACTGGCTTTCCAGGAAGAAATTCAAGTAAGGTCACTTTTGGTAGCAGCTTGGGGACCACTGAAGAGTCTCTGCATCTGTCAAGGGGAGCTGCTTATCACCCTGGGCCCAGAAGGCCCTGTCAACCCATGAGGTTCAGGTGGCCTGAAAAGTGTCCCTTCAAGATGTGAGGTTTGTCCTTGTCAGCAACGTAACCCACCCAGGCTAATCGGTGCAGAAATACTCCACACACACTGTGTTTGCTGACCTTTTCAATGATGACTTAAAGACAATGGGCAAGTAAAGAAGCAAAGGAAGTAGACTGGTAATAGACTGCCTGCATATTCTAATGCTTCCTAGAACACTAGGCCTGTTATCCATGGGGAAACCATTCTGACTCCACCATAGGACTGCCCCCAACCATAGGACTGCCCCCAATCCAAGAGTACTGGACCCTGTACAGACTATGTTCTTTCTTCCACAAATATAGTTAGGATAAAGAATACTTTATGAATTGGGTACAGTAAGAATGTAACAACAGTAACTAATAAGGTAGAACAATTATAATCTATACTGTAATAAAAATTACTTATAATCTTCAGATATTTTTATTTCTGAAATTTCCATTTAATAGTTCCAGACTGTGTTTGACCATGAGTAATCAAAACTGTGAAAAGCAAAACTGCAGACAAAGCGGACTGCTGCAGATGCTGGGGTTTGTATTTCTAGGAAAGCACCCTCCCCTTGGCAACAATGATGTTCCGCCCCCGTCAGCACCTCGTTCCCTGTGAGGCCACTACCTTATCTCGGATTGTGCCCATCTTTGCCTGAAGACATCAGTGATCAGAAAAAGAAATATAATGAAGAGTCCTAGAAAAGCCTAGAGAACTTTGGAAAGAAAAAAATATATATATGAGCAAAGACTAGAACGAGAAACTCAACGAAGGGAGAAGCTCGCGAAGAGTTGAGTCCAGAACTACTGGAAACTCTGCGGATGAAATCCAGAGGCCCAGTGCTCACCTGGCAAGGGGAAAGGCTTGGGTTCCATCCCCACCGCTTCGGGAAAAGAAAGAACTGGAAACTGCTGTAGGTTCTCAAGGTTTTAAGAACTTGGCCTCTGACAACCACCAAAACTGAGCTTGACCTCAAGTTATTTCGCCTAACCGTCCAGTTTCTTCTTCTCCAAAACAAAGATAAGGGTAGAACTCAGCTCATGGGACCACCGAGAACATAAAGACAGTGCTCCTTAGTAACAAAGAACATTGTCGTATTACCTATTTTATACCCTCTTAAAGATATGTGCAATCAGTTTCTAGTACATTCAAGCACAGTAACTATGAAATAGTAAATATTCCAAAAAAATGAGCACTCTAGCAAACTATACGAAAGGTGGAAACATTCACTAAAAGACCATGAAACATAATGGAAAGTTCTGCCTGGGTTCAGCTTCCAGGAAACTCTGAAACTCCCACCCTGAGCATTGTGGTATGCCTTAGGATTCATGTAGTTGAAGCATTGTGATGACGCTTTTTCCAGATGTCAGAACTTTCCCAGCCCTCAGCAATTGAAACATCTCGCTGGTAAGTGCTTAGGGAGCCCATGGTAAAGGAGACAGCAAACGGAGAGAGCTAGCTTCACTCTTTCTGGTCACATGTCCAGGCCATCCCAGAAGCTGGAGGTGATGATCTTTCTCTGCCACCCTGACTTGCAAGCATGGGCCATGGCCTGATGACATATGGTCACCTATCAGCCCACCTTGAGCAGTATCAATTGATCTGTTGATCCAGCTGCGTGGGGTCCTGAGAGGAGCAGGAGAGGGTGCCCTAAGCTTCCCCCCCTTTTTCTGTGCTCTCTCCCTTTCCAAGTAGGCACTCAGATTGATTTATTTTTATTTATTTATTTATTTATTTATTTACAGTGCTGGGGATCAAACTCAGGCCTTTATGCTTCCAAGGTAGGTGCAGTGCCACTTGAGCTAAATTCCTGGCCCTCAACCTCCCTTTCCAAACTGCCTTCCCTGGGACCACACAGCCAACGCTGTTTTCTACATCAGTATCTGAGAAGCCTCTTCTTGGTAACAGAGTAAAGCATAGAAACGACCTGAAATTAATTCAGATATCTGAATCTGAACACTTTCCCAGGCCAGATCTTTAACTTACTGCCCAAAACCCAGTTTCTTAAAAATAGCAATAACTACCTCACAGTATAATCTCTATTTTATTATTCTAGTAATAGATTTGGGTTTGATACAAGTCACAGATTAATTTCTGCTCCTGTAGGGGAAGCGAAGCCCAGCCTGCTCACTCCCTTTTTTCTTCCACCCATTCATCCACTCAGGACACAGCTCCTCCACCTGGCGGTGTGTCATCAGAGCTAAAGGGTTATAGCGGATGATGACGAAGGTCATGTACTCTGTGGCCTCACAAAGCTTCCTGCCTAAGAATGAGCCTGATATGAACTAGGACAGATGCAGGGGCAGCGTCAGCACTGGCAAGTTTGAGCACTAGTGAAGGAGGAATGGCAGGTAGTGCCCAAGAGTCAGGGAAGGCTTCCCGGAGGAGGAGATGCCGGACTGAGTTTGAAAAGAAGGCCACAGTGAAAGAGAGAAAGGAAGGAGAGGTGAGACCAGAGGACAGAGGATGAGTTCAGGCAAAGGCAGGCAAGATGATGACATGACCAACCAAGCAGAACCAGGTTCTCTGTGCCTAAAGCATTAAGTAGGAGGTGAGAATGATGACAAATATCAAGTTTCTTAGCACCCAGCAAAGCCCTGCTTTAGAAAAGAAAACCTGAGATAAACTCTTCCTCCCTGAACAGCCTCAGTAACCCACCCTTTTTTATAGGTTCCCAGATATGTTTAATTATGCTGAAAAAAGAAAAGTAAAATATGATCATGACAGTGTCCAAAGCTCTCTCCAAGTACCTCTCCCCCCACTCCCTCTCCTTCCCTCTCCCCCTCACTCCCTCCGTCACCCTCCCTCTCCCCCCCATCCCTTCTGTGAGCAGCAAACCCCAATGGTAGGAAGCATTGGCCTAAAAATAGCACCTCTCAAAGACCCAATCTCTTCTGAGTTTCACAGAACATCTGCTCAACAGTTTCCTATAACTGTTTTGGCCACTAAATCAAAGCCGGCAGAAACAATGTTCTGTTTCTGTCTTTCAAGCAAAGAATTGCCACCAGACCTTCCTCTCAGACCCAGACGACAATGGGGACAGAAATAGCCACAGGAGGCTTTGAAACACCTTAAGGCCTCAGTCCAAGCAGAGTTACCAGTGTCTTGTTTTTGACTCTTTTTAAAGAGTCTTTTCAACTCTCAGCTACAGAAAAGAAACTTAGATAGGCCAAACCTCCAGGGAGAGGCTGCACCCCATGCAAATCACCACCTGCAGTGTAGGGCTGTGTGGTTTGTGCAGCGCAGGTTGGCAGGGACCCGAGGCCAAGACGGGTGAACGTCTTATGGGCTGGTGTGTGGAGCCGAGTGTGGCGTGGGTGGGTATCTGGTGTGTGGCTGTGTGTGGTTCTTAGTTGCATCTCTGCTGCACCCTGGGCTCAGTTTGTTCATGCAGCAGAGACCGTGAAGTACGCAATAACCTGTGCTGGTCCAGGGAACCTCAGACCCAGGGCTGGGAGTCCCAGTCGGTTCTGTCCAGACCTGCGTCCAACCAGCTGTGCCCCTGGGCTTGTTCCTCCTTGTTCCACCTGTGAGCTGCAGGGTGTTGTAACAAGAATTGCAGCCACACTGGGTGCAGCACCCCTCCTGGCACACGGCAGGAGGAAAAGGTGTGGTCGGGATCTGGTGCGGTTAAATAGGTACCTTGCTCAAGGCCAGAGAGTCAGAAGGCGATTGTGCCAAACAGTAGGGCGGCTGGACACCACATGTGGCACAGCCAAAGGCCATTGTGTGGCAGAGCCCAGCTGGCAGTGCTGGGGCAGAGACATGTGCCTAGCTCCATAGGACCCAGGGAGGGGCATTTGAGACTGAATTCAGCCCCCAGGGGCAAAGAGGGCCTAGGCTGCTTTCTCATCTTATCCTCTGTGCAGGGCCGAAGGATCAGGGTAAACAAGGCAAGACAAGCTCTGGGGACCCAGGAGCTGGAGGTCAGAGTGACACCCAGGGGAGAGGAGGTGTGACTCTGAGTTGCCAGGTACAGAGAGTTCACCAGTGGTGAGGGTCCACTAGTCTCATGGCATGTATTTTGGATTCAAGATTTAAAGTGTCCAGACAAGCTAGAGTCCCAGCATCCTAGGTATATCGTCAACTGACTGAGAATGGAGAGGACCCGGATACACCTGTCATACAGGTGTGTGGAAAACGATGTATAAGGCTGATGGATGCACCTGAGGACCCACAATCCCCCTGGAGCAGAGCTCCAAACCCTTGAGCAATGGTACAGAACCAGCCCACACTTGAGCTTGCTCAAGAAATCATTTCTGCACCCTTGTCACTTTTGGAAGGAAAACATGAAGTCTATTTATAGACCTGCACTTATTTAATAGAATGGGTTGCTATAGGGGTTGCCTGGTGTGAATTAAATGTGTGTGTGTGTGTGTGTGTGTGTGTGTGTGCGCGCACCCATGCGTGTGCGTGAGCGTGTACATTTTCCAGCATGAGAACACATGCCATGCTGGGCTGTCCGGCTGCTTTTCCCTCTGAGTCCTGGCCTACTCAGAGGCCCACCCTCATGCCTTCTTAGCCAATGTCCCCGGATCCCAGGCCAGAGCTCCTTCTCCTGTGCACTACTGACAGCAGACCAGCGCCGCTGCCATTTTCTTGGGCAAAGAGATGATTCCATTTTCTGTGTCACTCTGCCTACCTGGGAAGAAGAACTCAGGTCAGTTTCCTTTATCAGGCCAGGTGATGTCAACATGATTGAAGAACAACCCAAATATACTGGGGTTGCCACAGCGTCTAACCCAGGGGTCTGTTCTAGCCCCAGTGGTACGAACCAGCCCAGCACTGCCACCCCGCAGTGAGCATGATGGTGACTGCTGTTCTGAGGAGGCCACCATGGTGCTGTCCCTGAACTACCATGAAGCGCCTGGGCCTCTCCAGCCAACCCATGCTGCTCTCGCTGCAGCTCTGGGTGTGTCTGCAGCTCGCTGGTGCTCACCTCCACCTGCCTGTCCATCTCAGTCGGGTGGAGGGAGGCAAAGCCTCTGGTCCTCTCTGGCACCCCCTTCTCATCCTCCTCTGGGTAGAGAGACCCAGTCCATTCCTGTGGGATGCAGATGAAACCAAGACTCTGTCACTAGTTGGGAGGAATGGAGGGTCATAGGGCCTCCTCACTGTGCCCACAGAAGGCTCACGGGTCCGCTTAGGATCTGGACAGGATGGACACCACAGTTGAAGTTGACTGGGGTGCCTATAAGTACCATACAGTATCCAAATCCACACCAGGCCAGGTGTTCTGGGATCAAGGGGCAGGAATTTGGGATCTTTGACCCCTTAGAAGCAATGGATGTCAGAGGGCTGAGAGGGTGACAGGTAGTCTGGGGCTTCATGGGACAGTGGGAGGTGTCATGGTGGTAAAAAAGCCAAAGTAGAGCTTAATCGAACCAGCTTTAGGGTTAGGGGGCAGCCATGGGCAGTTCCAGAGAAGGGAGGTAGCAGCCTGTACAGAATGATGCCAGAGAAAGAGCTAGCACATGTGGATTGAAGAACATGCACAAATACACACACACACACACACACACACACACACCCGGGGAGACCTAAGCTTCAAGTTAACTCCCTGCCTAGTTCTCTTCAGGCAAATTATCCAACCTCTCTGAGCCCCAAATTTTCTCAACTATAGTGGAAAGCAAGTATTTTAATAAAATGTATTTCATAGAAGGCTACGAGAGTCAAATAAGACAGGATAGCAGAGGGGCTGCATTTATCTGGCAACCAACATTAGCTCAGCTCCTTTCCCTGTGTACCTCGAGGGTTCTAGGAAGATCCCAGGAGGAACACAGATGCCCAGGAGATGGAGCAGGGCAAGGTGGACAGACCCGGGAGGCAAACACCACCCGCAGCCTGAAGACAGCAAGAGGAAGGGGTGGGGGCCCCTCCTCTACTTCAGGTGCCCAAAGAAGTGACATTCAAGCCACAGCCTGTCAGGAAGAAGCAGTGACCAGTGCTGCATCACCAGGGACTGTCAGAGCAGGCTACCTGAGATGGGCACATTTGAGAAAGTACTTGCAGAAGGGGAAGGAAGGAGAGAAGCGGGACTATCCACTCTGGCTTTTTTTCTCAAGGGAAAGCAAGCATGAGTCAGAGAGGCTGGCCAGGAGGTCACTGCGTAGTCCTAGTGGACACAAAGGTGGCCTGGCCTGGGAAGTGGGGGACAAGGCACAGATGGATATGATTATGGCTGGGATGCAGAGCCCACAGCGTCTGCAGAAGCTCTGAATGTGAGTTTCAAGATGCTCCACATTTTCACCTCAGGAACTGGAAGAATCAAAACAAAATTGAAGTGGAGAGAGAACTGGAACGGCGCATGTGCGGCAAAGACCTGGCATCCGGGGGTGGGGGCCACGTGTGTTTCTGGAGTCAGAGGGAGCTGGGGCTAGAGCTGCTTCCTGAAGCCAAGGGTTGGATGGAGATGTGAAGAAAGAGGACAGACAACCGGGGTGCTATGGAGAAGGGGCTGTAAGGAGAGGAAGAACTGGCAGAAGGCCCGAGCAGAAAGCAAAGGTAGGCAGTAGGGAAGCTGAGCAGGAGGACAGAATCCAGAGACCCAGACACAACAGCTGACGGCACCACCTGCTGCCAGGACAGAAAACTCATGCTGACTTCAGAGCAATCTGATGGGACCCCCAAATGCTCATTTCTCAAGGAATTTCTTCTTATAGGTTGAACCCTTCTGGCCCCCCTGAAACCTGCTGCAGGCTGTCTGGGACAGAGCTTCAAAGGCTGGGTGTTATATCCCAGGGGCCTTGAGCCTCCCCTCGCTCATTCATAAATGCATCAGTAAGGAAGTGGAGGCTCAGTCTAAGCTTGGGGGGGGTGGTGCAGAGGGAAGGTTTTTGAAAAAAACGATGTAGGAGTGAGGACGAGATAGCCTTCCACCTACACATCTCCTGAACAACCTGGAATTTTCCATCTGGGTGCCCATCCCAGCTGCAGGGGTGCCAAGGGCAGCAGGAGCCAGACAGAAGCCCCTCGTTTGCACTGAGACAGCCACATGTGCATTGAGTAGCCGAGGAAGGAAAGATCCTGCAGGGAAACTTCATCTGTAGGTCCGGAGCAGCTGATGTGCCCCCTCCTCAGTGTTTACAGAGAGGAAAGCCTGGGGCTGCGCCACAGAGAAAAAAGCCAAAGGCCTGGGCTGCCAGCTGCTGATAAGTGAGCCGACAAGACAAGCAGAGGTCCAGACAGAGATCTAAGAGCATCCAGATGCTCAGCACAGCAGGCCAGTTCCTGAGCTCTGACGGGCTTTCATGTGCAGCTCCTGGGGAGAAGGTCTGGCTGCCCCTCCCACTCCGCAGCACAGACCTAGGCCCCTAGGCAAGGTCTGCAACCTCAGACCCAGGCTCCAAGTACAATTTGCAGAACTGAATATGAGGAGCTGCACAATCCAAGTGCCAGGCACAGCAGGGCTGCTTCAGATACTGAAAGGATAAATTCAGTCTTCTCATATGAACAATCTGAGAATTATTATTTTGTCTCTGTTTGATGAATGAGAAAATGGAGCTCAGAATGAGGAAGCCACTTTCCCTAATCAAGGGCCATGCTGTGGTTCTCAGGCAGCCCACGCTGTTTCCACAGCACCCCTGGGCCTGCCAAGTGGCACAGTTGGTCATAGAGCCAAGCTGCTGATGTCTGGGAAGAAACATTCAAACACTCAGTGCAAAGTTCCTCCTCCTAACATGTCTCTTCTCAGGAAAGAAAGGGAGCAAAAATCTGACAAAGACATTGTGTATCAGAAAGCACACATCCTTCCTACCTGGCATTCTCCTGTCCCCAAAAAGGGACAAGTAAATTGCTTATTTCCTTGTCTTGTGAGCCTAACAGAATAACGAGGCTTAGAATTGAAGCAGGGAAAGATGGAGTGACAGCCACAAGGTTGTCACAAATCAAGTGAGCCCATACTGGAAAGGTGAAGTTGGGAGCCTGGGCCGGGGGTGGGGGGTGCTTTTCCAGGAGAGGACTTCCTTTCCTGTGTTCAGACCACGGGTCATCTTACAGGAAGCTCTGCAGGCTGGGAGGGACATGGAGAAGGGAAAGGTGTGGAGTGATGGTGAATGAAGGAGCGAGGAAGAGGGAAGGATCAGAGGATGGGGGGACCAGCATGCTTCCCTTTAAGGTCTCTTCTGACCCTCCAAGTCTATGAAGTCTGCTGATTGGGGTGGGACCCAAGACTTCCACAGCACGCAGCCTCATGTAACCAAGAGGCGAGTCTCTAGGTCTCCACGCTGTGAGAGGTAACAACCAAAGGCAGACAAGGGCCAGGAAGGACAGAACGCTGAACACAGAAAGCAGGGAGAGGAGGAAAAAAGAGAAGAAAGAGAAAGAAAAGTTACAGGAAGAAGAAATCACCAGCTGGATGGAGGGAGGAGCAAGAAGAGCCAGAGAACCTCACCTTGTTCCTGTCCCTAATGGTTTTCTAGCCCAGGATGCCAGCTGCCCCTCTCTTAGCTGGGGGCTCCTGTCTGAGTCCCTCATTAGACCATGAGTCTTGGGAGGGGAGGAAGTAGGTTCGTCTCCTGCCCGCCCCTGCGATGCCCACCAGGAACACAGCAGGGACTGCGGGATGCTCACAGTGGGCTCTGTTGCCAGATATCGATAGAGCAATAAAGCACAACAGGACAAGCCTTTGCCTTGTCTCCATGCTTTTCCTACAAAATGTCTTGTTCCAGAAATGTAACAGTTTGTACTGTGCAGTGCTCTTGACTAATGTATCAGAATGTTTTGAACTGTGTGACTTCTCAGGAATTTTGTTAGCCCCGTCCTTTTCAGGAATGTTCTGTTGACTCTGACCCCAAGCAGTGAGCATGCTTGCCTACCCCTATATCCCTGCATAGGGAGGCTCTGGTTTCTTGTGCTCAGAGTAAGAATTACTCTGACCCTGCTGATATAATAAAGGTTTTTACCACTCATTGACTGACTTTGAGATTCTCAAGTCTTCAAATAACCATGGCCTAGAGCTGTAACACTGAGGGGTAACACTTGGCTGTAGCACTGAGCTGTTTAGCTTTGCTGCAACAATATGACAGGTCTCTCTCGGCTCCTACCTGGCTCCCCTGGGTTCTGAGCTCTCAAGGTGGAGGCTGCTTCTCTCCTTCCTAGTTTCTGGCTCTACCTCTCAATCTGTCCCTATTTCCTCTCAAGCTGCCTTCAAGATGATATGTCCAGGTTGGTGGAGGCATTATCTTTGTCTGTCTGTGGCCAACAGTATGTGCCAGGATTAAGAAATATTAGGGTGGGTGGGGCTATGGGAAAAAATGAGAATTAAGTTGTGTCTTATACTGGTACAAATCCCCATTATGGAGTGCAATCATGATGTGTATATTTAATGTACCAATAAAGATAATTAAAAAAAAAAAAGAAATAGAAGAAAATGTAGTGGGACAGAGATGTCTTTTCCAAGCAGGTCCTTGACTCAACAGGAAGTAAAATGGTTGCAGTCAAGGGTGAGTCAAGGCTACAAGAGTGGGTCTGGGAAACAAGACTCTTGGCTCCAGTACCAACTGGGCCTTAACTCTCAAATCAGTTCCAAAAGACTTGCTGTATAGATTTTCAGTATATCACAATTTTGCTCAAAGCCAAGCACGGTGACACTTGGTACAATGCAAGATATAGAGCTAAAGTTAGAACTGGGTCTCTGTCCAAATGGCAGGTGTGGCCTGGGAAGGGACATGTTTTAAGGAATTAATCACGTGATTGTGGTTGTGATAAGCAAGGTGAAAATAATCCTAGGATCTCTGAGAGCATGTAACAAGGTGTTGGCATAATTTGGACAGTTGAAGCACCATCTCCAAGGAAGGGCATTTATGTCAAGGCTGCTGAGTGAGTAAAAGGAACACACTGAGGAAAGTACAAAAGGATTATCACACTCACAGGCCATGCCTACATTGGAAGAAGCCAGAACTATCCAAAGACAGAAGACCAGGGTGGCTAAGGCATAGTGAGTGAGAACGCGTGCGGCAGCTCCCTCTGCTGAGGACGGGAGGTGAAGCTGGGGCCCCATGGCTTCTGAGTCAAGGCCTTGGGAGCGACAGCAACCAAAGTAGCCGCAGCATGCGCATGCCTGAATCAGGGCCGGCACCCCCCCATGACTCAGAAACCAGGAGCGCTGGGGCTCAGGGCCCACTGTGCCACAGAAGGAGGGCGGTAAAAGGAAGGGAGCAGTCCAGAAACAGTGGCCAAGGATCCACGGCAGACGCCGGGAGCTGCACTTGCGGCACTGATGGACAGACAGCAGGACCGGGTGATGTAGGCGAGGCTGTGTGTCACAGACTGTGAAGACAGGAAGGACTTAGAAAGGGGACGGAACGGGGGGGGGGCGCTGGGGAAGAAGTGCAGAAGGCTGGATTTGGAGGAAACCACAGGATGCATTTCAAACAAGGAGTCCTACCCAACTGTCCAAGCTTGAAGACTCCTCAGTGTGACACTGAAGAGATACTGGTACTGGCAACAGCAAAAGCTGGACAGTCCCTGGGGCCTGACATCGAGTCAGGAATAAATATTTGGGGTCACAGCACAGATCTGATAAGGAAAAACAGTGATAGCATTTCTGAGGAAGACAGTCCAGTGCCGAGTGTGCACTTTTGGTTCCGCACAGGAGGCAGCACAACAACTCCAACTTGTCTTCCCGCAGAAATGTGAATTTCTTGACTATGTGTAGCTGAGTTGTTCTCATCCCCTGGATTCTCTTTCCCAGACTACCTGTCTTGATCTCCAGCCTTAGCTTTGACTCCATCCCCCATTTCTTTCCTGTGTCGTCTGCCAAAATCTCATCCTCTTTCTTCCTCTCCTCTGTCCCCCGGAGTACCCTTCCATCTCCAGGCCTGTTTGTACTTCTGTCAAGCTTTTCTCTTCCCCTGCCCCTCCCCCTCACTAGGCTCTGTTGGGGCCACATTTTGGGGTTTATTTTCAGCTCCTGTGTCATCCTGAGGATATGAAAAGTATTCTTGAGTCACGGTTTTGCAAGGAAGCAGAGGCAGACAGTGCCCCGGACAGCTCTGAAGACGGCTTCTCAACCTCCAAGCAGGCCTGCAGGGAGAGAGTTTATCCACCAATTCCTCTCAGCCTGGCTCTTTTCTTCTCCTCTATCTGCAGCTCAGCCTCCAGCTGCTGCAGCGCAGGGTGCGTTGTTCAGAGGAGCCAGCTGCTCTGCGGGTCCCCAGGAAGCAAAGTGAGCTGAACTCACTTGTATCCACATCAGAGCCACAGCAGAGTCGGTGTCCAGGAGGAAGGATCTTCCCTGTGGTGTTTCTGTGACTGCAAACACAGAGGGAGCCTGTTCAGAGGGAACAGGTGAAGTCTGCTCTAAAAGCTCTACATCAGCGTCTGGAAACTTGTACTCTCGCTGGTTGCCTTCAACAAAAATTATTTAATTCCACTCAAGGAATACTTACTGAATCCTTCCTTTGGAGAAGACTCCTTCCTGGGTTGCAGTTTGTTCTGAGTGAAATAAGAGGACAATGCTAGAACTTCCATCCTTCCAGATGGATGTGAGCGGTCCCCTGGGCGCCTCTGCAGGGGATGGTCTGCTGACCCTGTTGCGAGTCCAGGGAGCCGACTGCTCCCTGTAGGATATTAGTCACTCCATAAAGCCTCTATTTATGGAATGATCACTGAATGTCATACAAAAAGCAACACCCGCAGAGACGCTGACATTTTCCACAGGGAGAAATGGAATTCTGAATGGTTAATGGTCACCTGGCCAAGAGTTAGAAATCAATGTCATTTTGGCGCGATCCAGATTTTGTACGTCAGCACTTCATGGCTCTGACTCTGGGCTCTGATGGACAGATAGTTCTTTTCCTGGCTCCGCCTAGAAAAGAACTGAGTCTTGGAGCCACAGCGACTTGGCAGGGACCCTGGTTGGCTGTGCGATGTCATGTTTCTGGAGTTCAGAGTAAGTAAGGATTTGGATACCCTCCTTTTCACCCGGTGGGCACCAAGGCCTGTTAAGGGCCACACTCAGCACCCCAGATAGCAGGAAGAGGCCTCAGCTGGAGAACGGCCTGCTTACCATCCAAACACGAACCACTCCCTGCTCCCAGTGATGCCAAATGAAATTGAATACAGAATCAAACATGAAAGAATTACTCATTATAATATTCTGGTAGGAAAAGAAAACACTAATATTACAATATTGAATCTCAGAGATTGAGATTCTAAGTCTGTTTCAACCATCTCCTTCTCTTTGCAGCAACTCCCTTCCCCCAGCCCACGACCTTTGACTACAGCTTGAGACTAGCACATCTCGAGATGTGTTGGGGTTTCCCAACAGAAAACATTAAGCGATGTGTAAATCACATGCCTGTCGTGAGAGGTGGGAAAGGAGAAGAAGTCCTGAATCAGTCAGACCAGTTCCTTCCAGACGGATGTGAGTGGTCCCCGGGGTGCTGCAGGGGCTGGTCTGCTGACCCTGTTGCAAGTCCAGGGAGCCGACTGCTCCCTGTAGGATATTAGTCACTCCATAAAACCTCCCAGCCTGTTTCCCAGGCTGTGGGGTCCTACCGAGATTTCCCACAGGGTCTCTGAGCCTGAGAACCTATGCATCTGACAGGCTGGTGGTCGGTTCCTGTTGTGTCATGGCCCTGAAAACATGACTTCAACGAAGGCCTCAAGACAAAGCTGTAAACTTTCCTAACTTCTCCCCCAGCAGGAGCCCTGAGCCCCAGCCCATCAACCCTCTTCCTGGCTACGAAGCTGTGCAGAACCTGGGGAATATGGAGACCATGACTCATGGCAACACCACATCTGGTTCCAAGAAGGTGCACAGCGGGAGCCCAGAGATGGGCTTGTCTCGGGACAAACAAGATGGCATCAAAGAGCTAGGAGAATGAAGTCAGCACCTCAGGATGCTTCTGGGAGGAAACTGAGGAGGAGGTGCAGGGACACCTGAGGCACCCCGACGAGGACCCTTCATGACTCTCTCCTGGGACACAGTTCTCAGATTTATTGGATCCTGGCTTAAACCATTCTTTTTCCCCAACAGCTGACTTCATCTCCGACTCTTTTCCATGTTGTACCTTTTTGTCGGCATCTGATAATCGAGCGGAACGCAAGTTAGCACAGTTGTCTCATCGACGATGGGGTTTCTTGTTCCTCACTCTGTCTGCACACCAGGAAAAGAAGGTTCTCACTTACATCGTAAGGAATTCAGGCTAGAAGAGGGAGAGAGAGCAGAGCAGGTGAGATAGGAGAAGGAGGGGAAGGGCCATGCACAGACACAGAGCAGGGAGAAGAGCCTAGGCCACGCCCTCTGGGGGTGTACCATCCAGTGCAGGACTCCGCCTGCCCACCTGCCAGGGTCTCCTGACAGGCTGGAGTCCAGCAGGTCAGGACACAAGCCCTGCCTCCTGCGATGATCACCAGCCACCCGCAGCTCTGTGTCTTTGTCTCCATCTACCCCAGCCAAACAGTAAGGTTAAGGTGAAGCCAAGCCATTTTTCCTCAAAATAAGCAAAACTGATATTTTACGGTATTTTCACTCTTGATGATGACATAATAAGTAAGTCTGAACCACGGGGGAGGGTCACAACAGGAAGAGAATCTAGAAGCCTAGAAGTGAGGAAGAGAAATAGCCAGGCCCTAAAGGGACCAAACTCACCAGCTTTAACCCAACTTTCTGATCTCTACTGACATCCCAGCCCCAGGGTATCGATGCTGGTTGACACTGGCCTGAAATTACTTCCTGTGTTTAAAGTAAAGAGGTGTGAAGGAGCTCGGAGATCAGCTCTGATGGGATAGTTCTTTTTTGACTTCAGCACAACTGGAGCAGAAGCCCCCGAGGCTCCCCAAGTGAGCATCACAATCTCTAGGAGGAGGGACCATGTGGGACCTGAAAGGGGAGGGACAGAGATGCAGTGAATGCTGCGAGTGACCAGTCACACGGCTGCTCAGCAGCAGGAACTACACAGAGTATCACGGAGCAGAGACGCCACTAGCTGCTCCTACTGCTGGGGGCCAGCTCTCCCGCTGCACACTCTAAGAACCAAAATCCAAAACTTTTGGTTTTTGTTTTACCTTTTCTCTTTTTGGTGAGACAGTGTCTCACTGTGTTATTCAGGCTGGTCTTGAACTCACGGTAATCCTCCTACCTGAACCTTCAGAGTGCCAGAATTACAGGTGTGAGCCACCTCGCCCAGGCAGAATCCAAAACTTTTGGAGCAGTGACATGATGCCACAAAAGGAAAGTTTCCCATTATGAAAAGTTGTTCTCAACACAAAATTATTTAAAATAATGTATGCATACCTTCAGGCTATGTGTACAAGTCTCATGTAAAACAAAAACAAATTTAGTTTAGACTTGCGTCCTGCCTCCAAGCTATTTCTTTACACATGTACAAATATTCTGAACACCAAGAAAGTCCACACTCTAAATTTGTTCTCATCACATTCTGGATAAGAGATAGTTGACCTGAGCTGTGTCTTCCTGGCTTCAACTTCTAAAAGAAGAGCCCAGTCTTCACTTCCGTCCCTCCCCAGTGTCCAGCACACAGTAGGTATGTTATTAACCAGGCACTGATCACTGAGTCTGATGGATTCTCCCTGTAAAAGAAAAAACAGGAATGAGGGCCAGGACACAGGAGGGCAGAAGGCTCTCAGCAAATGACAAAGACTACACGAGTGACCAAGACCCTGTACCTGCTCCCTGGCCATGCCCTCTGCTGCTGCTCCAGTGCCCCACGGCTGCCACTTCCTTCTCTGCCTCATGCTCATGTTACATAGTCTCCACATGGCTTCTGAGCATTCCTAAAGTCCACCAGATCAGCTCCCTCCTACCTGAGTAAGAGACACAAATCCTCTGGTTTTTCTCTGCTTGCCACAGCAGCCTCCCCAGGGT